>JAUELO010046018.1:0-10223 GCA_032357855.1 Amphibolips quercusostensackenii | reverse complement strand
ATATATACAAATAAAGTGGGAAGACTTAAGATTGAATTCTCAGCTAGTTTAAGGTATTTTTAGATGAAATATTTATCAAAGTAGAATTATGTTTATTTAACTATTCGAGTTTGATTAAAATTTTCTATAAGACTCTATTTACTACGTTTTCTAGACATATTTATTACATAAATGTATTTATATATTTTAATCTCATATCAAAATGTTCTTTGCTGAAAATACATATTTTTGGTTGATCATTTTGGTTAATCAGTTCAATTGAAAACCATTTTTTTAGATTTAACTTTATTTCTTGTAAATTAATTTTTCTAATGAAAAATTTTATCATTCGATGTTTCGTATGTTTTTAACTATTCAATATTTTGTTGAAAATTTATCTTTTTTATAGACATTAATTCTGCATGGCAAACATTTATCTGTTTGGTTGTTCACTGAACTATTTCGTTCAAAATTTATGATCTCAATAAAAATTTTACTGATTTGTTAAAGATTTGACTTTTTTGGTGAAAATTCTTTTTTTAAGTTTATCAATAATCTAATTTATTGATTACAGTTATATTTCCCGCAACCCAATTAGCTCATATGAAAGGTACCATGATAACAGGACACATAAACAGTTAGAAATTTACCTATTGCTTAAAAAATTATTTTTTTGTTTATTAAAGATTTATTATTATACATGAAAATAAATTTCTTTGATAGAAAATTAAATTATTTTCGTTAAAATTCCTTTTTTTGGTCAAAATTAAATTATTTGTTGTTAAATATTTATCTTTTTAAATACATTTTGGCTTAAGAAAACATTTACTAAGAATAGTCACTTCTCACCTATTGCAAAGATACAATTTTTGATTGACATTTCACAATGAAGTTATTTTTGCTCATATCAAGCACGAATTTTTAATTTTTTTAAATATATCTAACTCTGGTTAGATAAGAAAATTTGTTATTAGTTAATCTTTAACTTAAACTAAATTTTCCAATATTTGCGTAAATTTGGTAACATTTTTAACTTTGTGTATTTTAAATTACGCAATTGGCATTTAGACAACGCAACAATGCTTCAGAGATTTTTGGCACAAACCTATTTTTCAGAAAACGATTCAAAGAATCCCACGCAGTTAAAAAATTCTATGAATTTAAGGAGTTGTATAAATTTTAGGCATTCCAGAAATTTAAGAAATTCTATTAATTGAGGATATTCTGTAAATTAAAGAAATTTCATAAATGCAAGGAATTCAAGCAATTTAGGAAATCTAATAAAATTTAGAGAATCAACAAAATTAAGGGAATGCAAGTAATATGGAACTAAGAAAAATTCAAGGAACTGAACAGAGTGTCCAGCTATTCTCAGGAACAAAATTTGAGGACTTCATCAGGAAAAGGAATCAAGTTTTTCCAGGCCTCATATTCCTACGTCAGATAATCAAACAAATATTTTTTATACACGTAAGAGATAAGAAATTTTAGTTTTCGTTGGCCAAAAATTTCTAAAAAAGCAGAACTATAAATGAACGAATTCTTTATTTTTTCGGACCATAAGTCGTCATTGTGAAACGTTTGGGAATCTTCGAAATTTTTGTTAAATTTTATAAAATCTTTTGAAACCTAAATGTAATCGTTTAAATATTTGTAAAATCTTTCTTCAACCTTTGTGGAATCTTTAGTGTTCATTTAAAATAATTTAAATCTTCTGGAATCTTTTTAAATGTATTTCAAACTTTTAAAATCTTTTTTAAATTAAAAAAATAATTTTAACCCTTACGAATTTCTTGAAATATTTGTGCAATTTTTCCTAAATTTTTTGTATTTGCCTAAAATCATTGGAATATTAAAAATCTATGTAAAATCTTCTAAAAAGTTTTAAAAAATTCTAAAATAGTTTAAAATCTTTGAATGTTATGAATTTTTAAAATATTTCGAAATTTATCTACAGTATTAAAGCCTGTTCATTGCAATCTATAAAATAATAAGAACGGCTTACAAAAAGTGCCTTAAGACCTTTAACTTCATTCTGTAATAAACAAAAAGAAATCTATATCTTTATAAACAAAACTTTTTTCAGCAACAATATTTCTTTTAAAGTAGATGTTTTTTTTCAAACATTATTAGGATTTGAATAAGTATTCACATTTCAATAAAATAATTGTTTTAAAAGCAAAAAAAAATTTTAATTTTATTTTCTCCTGAAAAATTCAAGGATATTCCCAGGTTTTCAAAGTTTTCGAGGTCGCTGGCCCCCCTGTTAAAGATATGCAAGTAATTTAATGAATCGCATAAATTATATTAATTCAAGAAATTTTATAAATTAAAGAAATTGAATATATTCGGCGAATTAAGGAATTCAAAAAATTTAATAAATTTGACGAATTTAAGGAATTTAGAGAAATCAATAAATTCAAAAAATTCTATGAAATTAAGGAACGTTAGAAGCCCGGGGTTCGATCCCTAAGCCAATACCTCTAGAAATTTTTCTGTGTACCTTTACTGAGGTTCTAATGGTTCGGATTCCACCTTGAGCTGCAGGTCTTCCCATCATGCACTTGGCTACAAGCCAGTTCGTAAATGATGGGTTGTAAACCCGGCTTTACCCGAAATATCAAATTAGAAACACTGCTCTTATTAGATCACTTGATTTCATTACAAAAATGCGTTTGTGAATGATAATATATAACGGGACAACCGCGTGCAGGCTATTAATAAAAATATATCTTCAATCAAAAATGCCTTTGATATATTGGGCTGCAACCACCTGCATTCAAGACATAAATTATATATGATAATAATATGAGTAAAAAATTTTTTTTTGAATATAAAAATGTCCAGAGGATTGAATGAATTCAGGGAATTTAAGGCATTTTAAACATTCGCGGTATTTAAAGATTTTAGAGCATTCATATTTTGCAGGTAATTGAAGGAATTCAGATAAATAACGAAATTTATATTATTCAAAGTATTTAGAGAATTTACAAAATTTAGATAATTTACAGAATTGAGAGGATTTACGGAATTTGGAGAATTCACGAAATTGTAAGAATTTGAAAAATGCAAAGTATTTAAGAAATCTAGAGCATTTAAGCAGATGCAAATAGCAAATGGGTTCTTTCATATAAGAAGATCAACGCCAGAGTTGTCGCTTCAGACGTAAGCTGTGAAAGAGGTTCTTTTAACATAAAGGTGACGAATCGTTGTAATGAAATCGCTTGCTGAACTTTGCTTACAAAGAGGTTTTATGATATAGAGGGTCGATCATAGAGGATCAAGATCTTCTTCCTATTCTATAAATTATACTTATAAACTAACTAGTATCATTTTTATACATCCTTATCAATAGCTTTATTAAAAGCTGTCACTATCTTTAAAGATGATTCCACTGCTTATGCAGTTCCTAAAACAGCATCCGATCCAAAAAGATTTCATCTCAAAACTCTTTACCTTAGTCGATTTTGCAGGCTAGGAAAAAAAAAAAATTAAATTAATTTTAATGTTAAAACATTAATGAAATTCCTTATATGATAAATAAGCTGTATCTTTAATTTATTTTTGCATGAAATTAAGGTTAGATGTACATAATTCTGAATCAGTCCTGATGTAAAAGTTTATTTCAAATTTCAATTTAAAAAATGTTTTTATTAATAAAATGTCAGGACGGAAAGTCATATCTCACATTTTGTGAACTACGGTTGGGATTACAGCATGTACAGCAACTTTACAATTAGTGTCAAGTAATTTGATCTTAGTTGCAAAAAATATATTTTTATGTGTCCGCTGTAATTTCAATTATGTATAAATTGTTGTCCTGATGACCAGAACCATTTCATTTATACTTTTCTATTTCTTGCAATGATGTCAACTAAATGGCAGACAAAGCTTTTTCACTGAAAAATTATTTTAAGAAAGTTCAAAAATACAAAATTACCTCAGTTAAGTGTAGAGTTTCTTTGAAAAGGTTAACTTTCTGTTGCAGCGGATCTTTTAATAAAAATCAACTTAAATTTTATCTTCTTTGTTCTGTGTTCAGGTTCGTTAGAGCGTGGTTTTTACATTGCACCACCAACGCCACCCACCTATGCACAAGGCTTACGACTACTCACAATGGACAATCCCACCGATGTCAAGCTCACGGTACGTGTTGGTACTAAAACTCATGTCATTGGCCGTGGCTTGGCAATACATCCACGTTTTGTCGCAGTGCGCCGACTTGAACTCCAGCCAGGATGTAGGATTTCAGCGTATCAAGGCGAAAAACTGACGCATTTTGCGGCACGTAATATTATATTAGGCCCAAAAGACAATGTTGCGCTATTTGAAACTGAAGAACTCATTCTGTTGGGCGGTAAACATACAGTAAAGGATGGTTTCTCTAAGTATGGATATGGTCAGAGAGAATATGACTGGGTTAAATGGTATATAAACAACTGGATTGAAGAATATACAACGCCATTACGTCTATATCGCGGCGATGAAGAATAGCAGAGAACAGCGTAGTAATTAACAGGAATAACAGACCAAGCAGTGTAGTTTTTTTAATAATCGAAAGTCTATGTGTTGCCTTCAACATTCTTTAAGTATACCATCATGAAAAATAAATTTGAAAAATAAGCTTTTAAGTAACTTTTTGCGTTTTTAGTAAGTTACCGTTGAAATTCTTTCTTGAGTTTCTTTTTACCTTTTCCAGTTTAATGTTACCGATCATTTTCTAGCCCTAGCCGGTAGATGAGCAAAGTATTGCACACACCATACGAGACACGCTTACGGAAAATCTATGTAGTGCAGGTCAAATTAAGGTCAAAATTATATCTATGCAAAGTAGTTTCAACATCTGATTGACCTGCACTACATACTATATGCCGCATAGAATATTGGACGCATTACGTAGACTTCCGATATTGAAAAAAAAATAATAATTTCTAAAGAAGAAGAGTTTCGCAGAACCTTTAAATTTTTCTCAATTATATACCGACGGCCGTATCTGGGCGCTGGTTTTCGACTAGAAGAGATAAAGACGTCAAGCATTGTCCATCGCCGTTATCGCTCGGATGGGTGACCGTTCGGGATTCTCGCTTAGTCGGGCTTTCACTGCGTTTAGCTGCTGTCGAGCAGGACGTTTGACGCCGAGAATTGAAGAAAGCACTTTATGATATTGAATGTCTACTTTTAAACTCGATAGTCAGTAAACAAATGTGCTCAGGAATTTCGGTTTTCTGCAGTTTTTCACTCCTCTGACTAAAGTTTAGGCAAATGCTGGTGCTTTGAATACAAATCCGGCTACAGACGGTAGGGGATTGTTAAGAATAAAAAACCCACAGGATTAAGTGAGTCAGGTATTACTTGAAGGTTTATTATGCGAGTTGTGGTGATTAATGTTTTTGGGGAAAAAATGTATGCAAAAGGGTTTAATTCGTAACGATCTCTTGTAAAACGAGGGCTTTGAGTGTATAAAACATCGAAAAGAGTATACTGTAAGAATCTATGTTTATCTATATCAACATACAGAGAAAGTAGTGGGCTCATTTCTGAATTAGCGCATTTGTTGTGGTATCAAAATAATTTTTTTTTCTCTTAAAATAAGAATACTTCAAGCGTGAAGCGATAACATAAAAATAGCTGCATTCTCTTTCTATGATATTTTATTTTTGCTGATTGACCTTTTTTTGTATATCAATTATTTATATGAATCTAATTAAGGTTTTAAATGCAGTCAATTGCGGTCTATTAGGTTCACGAAACCACAAATTAATACTATTGTGCCATGCAATGAAATAAATTGTATGTGCAGTTTGGATGAGACAATTGTTAATTTTGTAAATCTCTAAACTGGGACTCAAATAACCTTAAATATTATAGTTTTCATTAAATATCCGTTTTGCAATCCAATGTTTATAATGGAACATCTGCAATTCAGCACAGCGATTTCATTTGTGCAATTCTGGAGTCGAAGTGTCTCGTCTACCTGAAATTCAGGATAACTAATCCTTCGATTTTTCGGGACGACTAGACACAACCTTCTTAATTATATATTTAATGACCTTTATATTTAATGATTGTAGAGTTCATATGTAAAATACAAGTAAACACACAAATCTTTAAAAGATCACAATTCTTTTTTTTTCATTATTAATACTGACAGTGCCGACTTGCGGGTAAAGTTCAGAAGGCAGTTATCCTCAAATCTGTCCGTATCCTCGGAACATACAAGTGCGTAACGCAATAATCACCTATCAGTCCATCGTCTCTTTTCTATTCATCCCACTGTTTATCCTGCTAATCTATTCATCCGTGCAGATTGCGAATTCAATTTGAAAAACAGAAAATTTGAAAAAGCGGTTTTAATATACACCATTAGACTTATTGGCTTTAAACTCATTATCTAGGGTTTTTTGGCTCGCTAATTACTTTTTTAATTTTTGGTCAGCTATTTGGTTTTTGCTATTTTAAGTTCTATTACTTTTTTTAACGCATTCTATCATAACTTTTCAAGTTTTTAATCCGCTATTCAGTCCACCATTCCAGATAAATCATTTTGAATTTTTGAATTTAAATTTTTAAATTGGAATTAATGATCCCAAAAACCTCCAAGTATTAGGTTTCGTTTATATTGGGTTGGTAGAATATGTATGTTTGAAGGTATCTCGTGTTTTTTTTTCTTTTGAGTAAAGAAGTGATTTCCTGTAAATGGCTGTACCAAAATGACATTTTCAGTGAAATTTAAAAGCATAGAAAATTTTTTGTGAATGCTGAAAGTCATTTCACGGGTTAATATTTAAAAAACTGACTTGATACGAAAATTTCATTCAATATACCGTATTATTTGAAAATCTGCATACCTATGTATTTTGACATGCTAATTGAAAATATGGTAGTAAAAATTGCTGCAGATTCGATATTTATAATAAAGGCCATAGATTTCCATTCGTTTTTCAAATTACAATCAGCGGTTAAGTTGTCTAAACGACACAGAAAAAAGGTTTAATTTAAATTTGAAACAAAATATCAACAGGCTTAACAAGCTAATTAATTTACAATTATCAATCATAATCTCCAATATTGAAAGTTAAAATAAACAAAAAAATCCTGGAAAAAAGTACAAGCTTTTTTAAAATTCCTTACTTTTCAATATTGATGAGCTACTACAAGCAGTGTACAGCAAATAATTTTCGAAGAAGTTAAAGAACGAACTTTCGAAAATAGCTAGGTAGTAAAGTGGACAAAAAAATATTGCAAGAACCGTAATTACTATATCATAAAATTAGTTTGCTACATTTTTTAATTACGCTGTATCTACTAGAACAGATATACCATCTGTTTACTGAATTATTCTATAAACATCTTACGAAAAATAAGTTTGAGATGCTGGTCGGTTTTCTAAAAATATATTTTAAAAATAACAAAGCTTAGCGGAAAAAATAAATAAATTTATAATTTGTAAGTATCCCTATCATCTTTCGCTTGTGCTTATTTTTTGTAGAACTTTTATAGGGTTCTAGCAATTGTGATCTCTTGTTAATGACATGTCATTGATCTGGCTAGTATTGATGTTAGTATACGTATAAAATTAGAGCATTTGGCCATTTTTTAAAAAGCTGAAAAAAGTCGTTCGAGTTAACTCGACTTTAAAATTCACTTTTCAAATATGTAATGAAATTCTTTTATAATAATCTTTTTTAATAGGCTTTTGTATTAAAAATCTGATGATGAAAAAATTCAGTTTTCTTATGTGTGTAAAAATAATTGATATATAAATATTTAATAAAAGAAGTGTCTATAGGCAGGACAATATTTACACGTTTCAAAAAGGTTAGAAAATATTTTAAATTTTAAGAATTATGACAGCTTCCGAAAAAATAAAATTATTCCTTGAGATTGTTAGCAAAATTTGAAATGATTTTTCAATTCCAGAAATCAATTCTCAGCGAATATTGAAAAAGATCTCAAAATATTTCAAAAGACTTTCAGAATTGTAAAAAAAATCTAAGATTTTAAGTCAATTTTTTTAATTCTACAAAATAAAAAAAAATTAAATAATTTAGAATGATATTCAGAAGGCGTAGGAAATTTTAAGTTTCTTAGAAATAATTCGAAATCAAATCAATTTTTTTAATTCTAAAGAAAATGTAGAATTATAAAAATTAGAAAAAGATATAAGATTTTTGAGAATTGTGAAAGGTTTGAAAACAAGAAAAAACTTTTGTAAGATTTTTAGAAGAATTTTAAATAATTTTTCAATTTTATAATTGATTTTCAAGGAGAATTTTAACAAACTTTGAAAGGTTTCTAAAAATGTCCAAAAAATCTGGAATCACTCTGCAAGAAAACTCATTTTGGGCACAAATATCTTTTCTTGAAGCATGGTTGCATTTAGCATGCAAACCCGAACTTATCAGCATTAATTGACTTGATAAGAAGACAAAACAAGATCATATTTCAAAGTCTGGAATAATCGAATTCGGAAGTGTTTGTATTGCTAGGAATATAATACAAAATTTCTGACAAAATATACCTACAAATAAAAACAAATTACATATACAACCAACTAAAAATTGGAAAGAATTTTAAATGGACAATCCTTAGAAGAATTAAAAAACCACTCACACTCTAAAAATAGCAACAGCACTATCATAAAAGAAAAATCATATTATGATGGGAAAATACCAATAACAATACAGAATGTCTCACCACCTATACAACTGCTTGTACTATGTGATATTTCACAAAAACTAAACTAAAAATTCTATTGAAAAAAAGTTGCACGAAGCTTTGTTCAAACACAAAGAAGCTTCAAGGTTGAGCATAATCAACTAATGAGGAGCGAGCTTTAGTGACTACTTGAACGTGTATTCCGTGTTAGGTTATTCTTCGTCTAGTTCACGCTCTTCCATTGTGTACTGCGAAACGCAAAGTTCACGCCTGAATAAAAATTTTTAATTTATTTACTTAGGTTTTCACTGAAGGACTAAAATTAATTAATTTTTAATTTTATTAAAAATTTTAAACTATAAAAAAACCATCCCCTAGGATTTCTGTTACATAACTTGTAACAAAAGCAACCCAACCATTAAAATTCGCGAAACCCAGCAACATTTCTTTTCTAAAAATTTGTCGATAAGATCAAAATAACACAACACCTTTTCTATTAGCGACAGTCGCTCAGGAAATAAATAAAAAACATTAACTAACAAAAAAAGGCACATTTTTCGGCTCCTTTCAGAATTTCTGTTACATAGCTTTAAACAAAAGTAACAAAACAAGACATTTTTCAAATTATGAAATAGCAATGCATTTTTTATTTTGGTCCAAGATATTTGGTTAGCAAACTCGAATTTTATTTTCGGACATTAAGGGTGTTTTAAAGGCTGACTTGATTGGATAAATCTTTCAAAAGCTAGCGCAACCGCAAAATTCAGATTGTCACACATGGGACATTCTTCTACAAATCGTACAGATTTGAACGAAAGTTGACCGACACATTTTTGATTGAGCAAATACTTTTTTTCACGGGTTCTTTATCGAAAAAGAGAAGATACATATTTGAGGATTTTTTTTATCTAACAATTTTTTGAGAAATAGGAACGGTTGAAAAATTGAGAATTTGAGTTAAGACTATTTTTAAAAAAATGCATAACTCCTGTTCTATTTAAGCTAGGGACCTTATTTTTTGTCATTTGAAAGGTAAAAGAACAAGCTTTGATAAAAAAAAATCATCCCAAAAATATGATTATAAAATTGAAATTGTTATAAACAATTAAAAATTTTAAATCGATTTTCAATTAGTTTGACCCCCATGACTTAAGTTCTTAGTATTTTTATCGTATTTCACGTCAAATTTCCGGTCGAAAACAATTTATTTTCAAATGCTGAAATTATTATTACTATCGGAAAAAATTTAATGTATCTAGCGCTGTCGAGCGCGGTACCTCACACCGTTGACTTTGTAAATAAGTACCTCTTTCAGTTTAATGTCATACAGTATTTACATTCTTCAAATTTTAGCATTTCTTATTTACAAATTTTTACAATATTTTTGTTTTCATACAAGGAAAATTGCTTTGCTTTTAATTCTTGAAGAGAAACTGGAATCATACAATGATATTTTAAAGTCCCCTTTTTCGTCATAGCTTTTTGAAAGCGAGGTGACAATCGCTTTTTTTCTTCTTCGTACTCAGCATTTGTCGAATAACGACATGTTACGTTTGGTAGAGCTTCTGTCGCCCAGGTAAATAATT
>JAUELO010045975.1:0-10224 GCA_032357855.1 Amphibolips quercusostensackenii | reverse complement strand
CGGTTTATTTTCCGCATAAAAAGCATTAAAAATTATTTTTAATAAAATAATCAAATAAGTTTCACATTATATATGTTTCCTAATTTGGAATTGCGTTTTGATTAATTTAATTAATAAATGATCCATAAAAATAATTTCAGAAAAAATTAAAATACATGTACACATTATCGAATCATTTCGCAACATGAAAAACAATAAACAGTTATTTTTATTAAAACAATCAAATAATTTTTGCTTTATATTTTTCTGAAAATTTGAATTAATAATAACATTTGAAACTAATTTTATAAAAAAGTAAAATGTATGTAGTCAATATTATTTTTTAAGCAGAATTTAGATACTCCTTTCACAACACAAAAATTTTAAAAAGTCATAAGATTGTAATAAATGTTCTCTTTACATAAACAATCTTTTGTCATGAAAATTATAGCCAATATATAATTGCATGACATTGAAATAAATAATTAGTTGATGTACTTGATTTAAAAAATTAAGATTTAATCGAGGCGTGATTAAGTATTGTAAAAAAAATAATTATCTAATAATAAATTCATCTAATTACAACAAAAAGGCTGAAGGACGGAAATGTTATTAAAAATAATTTAAAATAAAAAAAATATTCAAATAATTTTCACTTCACATTTTTTTAAATTTGTACCTTGATTTTTACAAATTTAGTCTATTAGTAACCTTTTATACTAATTTCAGAAAAACTGAAAGCGTATTTATGTATAATTTTATAAATCAAATTCAGATACTTATTTCACAACATCAAACACGTTGACAAATATTACATAATAGAAATAGAGGTATTTTATATATAAATGAACTTTTATTATACAAATCATAGCGAATACTAAATTACATAACATTAAAGCAAATAATCAATTTATTGACCTGATAAAAACAAATTTAAATGCAATCTTTATGCAATTAACTATTTGGAAAAACATTAAGCAGCTAATAATTCATTAAGTAGTTCACAACATAAGACGCATTAAGGCCATGTTAGCGCAACCTCAAAAAATGTTTTCGCATTTTTTTTTAACCTAACTCACGTTCCCAAAAAACGTGATATTAAGTCAAAACTTTTGAAAAATAAATAATAAGGACTAAGAAACGCGCGTCTGGTACTAAATTCTCGTAATAATTTAAAAAGCAAAAAAAAAAATTTTACAAGGAAAAATTTTTTATGAGTAAAAATTCAAGACCAGACAAACATTTTTTAGTGCTTTTTATTTAATTTCTTAAATTCTTAACTCGATATCGCGTTTCTTGTAAACGTAAGTTGGGTTTGAAAAAAAATGCAAAAAGAAATTTAGAGGTTATGCTGACATGGCCTTAAACTATAATTTTAATTAAAACATTCAAATTTTTTTCTATGTATATAGTTAAAATATTGCCATACAGTCTTGTCTTTCAACAAAATTGGATATATAACGTGTGCTCACAGAGGGCCCTCTGATTACAGATACTTCTTAAAATACATAAATTGTACTTTTTAATATAACACTTAAGGGGGTGCAACAAACTTGACAATTTTTACAGTATGAAGAATAGACTCCAGTAATAGTAGAAAAAACAATGTAGCCGATTATTACTGTACTACATTATTACTACAACCATACAGTCAATTTCTACTATCCCACAATCTTACACAAGATGAAGGTTACCTCTTTTCAAATTAAAAATCACGTTTCCATGAAAGTTCTTCTACGGTATTCGGATTTTGTAGCTGTATTATCGAAATCGAAATTGCATTCAAGATATATTGCAGGTTTTGATAAGGCAGTGTTACGTTTTTCATTCTTGCAAGATTTTTGATGCTCTTTAACTCTTACTTGCAGATATCGCTTGCTTTGTAGAAGATAACCCATGACACAGTTATGACGTAGTATTTTATATACTATATGAGTGCACATATTTAAGGGTGTTTTATCTTTAATGTTTTTGAAAAAACCAACTGAGTCTTTAATAGGTTTATATATAATTTTTATGTTAAACTGTGTATATAGTTTCTTATAACATCTTGTAATCCGTAAAACATAAAGTAGAACTACATTTTTATCTAAATTCATGCCTTCATCTAAAGTTGAGTTTATATGGATGTGATTATCATTATTATTATGGATTGAACTTAATGGCCTGTTCATACATTTTGTCAATAAGTTTTGTAACAAATAATTATATTTTAGAGTTTGTTTAATTATTTTAATCTTAGATGTGTGGTATAATTCATATGATAGTTTGATCGCTCTATCAACGAGACAGTAAATGACGCTGCTTTTACAAGAAGGGTAGGTAAACCAGTTGAAATTAAGATATCTATTGAAGCAAGTTGTTTTTCTAAACTAGTTAGTAATTACTTGACCTTAACTGTGCATGACTGTGAAATCTAAGATGTTTATCTAAAAGTTGTTTTCTCTTTCGATAACATATTTTAGTCGTGGATGGTATTCGTTAAAACAGTTTAAAAATGGTTTGATTTGTTTTCTGTGCAGGCAGGTAAGTATGTCTTCCACATATCTGTCGTCCAGTAATCTTTTTTTTTCAGTTGCTTCTAATGCCTACCCCTGCTATTTCTTCTCGTACTCATATTAAGCCTGCGACAAGGGTATGGCATAACTCAGAGATAGCCATGGGAAGAGCAAAGAGCAAAAATCAGTCAACTCATCAAGCCCCACTCTTAGAACCTTCGGTAGGATGAAGCTCGAGGTAGTGGGAGCGCGATAATTCATGTTTTAAGAAAGGTTCGAAGAATCGGAACAAAAGTGGAAAAAAGCAAAAAAAGGAAAGCACTGGAAGCGGTTTGTGATCATCCCTGGTGTAAGTAAATTCTGTGTAGCCTGCTGATTGGCTATCATTTCATAATGATAACAATATAACACATAAAACTAAAGTATTTTTAAGAAATATGTATGCGTAAGTTTGTTTTTCCCAAATAAAAATTAACCTAATGGGGTTCGTCAAACAAATTTGAATGGTATATAAGCCGCTACTGCAGATTAGGAAACACATCCATTTTTTGATTGAAATAAAGTTTTTAATTCTCGTCTTCATAGTTTTTCTTTCTATGGCTCTTGCCATTGGAAGCTGCATTCTCCTCCTGCACCTTTTTGGGATACAAAATATCTGTACAAAAATAATTTTTAAAAACTCCATGTATAAATTTGTTTAACCTTTCTTTAGAAGCCCTTTATAAACTCCATCAAAAATTTTAGAGGCGAGGATCGCACTAAAAACTACGTTAGGAGCTGTGCATAAATTACGTTAATTTTTTTTTGGGGGGGGGAAGGGGTTCAAAAACAAAACCATTTTTAACGTTAGATACTTTAAAGACTGCAAATAACTAAAAACAAATGTTGCATGAATTTTATTTCAACCAACTGTTTGTAAACTTTATTTTCTAAACTTGAATTTTTAATGTACTTTTTGTGAGAAATAGATGGGTTGCCAAAGTTAAAACAATCATATTTATTTAAAACACTAAGAGTGCAAAATATTAACTAAAATATTTGATACATACACCAATATCTGAAAAGACGTAGCACCATTTTCAAGTTTCATAAGAGCTTTTCAGTATATATGTCATAAATCGACCATATAGTATGAAGAATACTAAAACTTGTTTTCAAACAGAAAAATATATGATTTTCGAATGCTTAAAAATCAAAAAAAATTCTATTTAAACAATATCTTTACATGGATCTTTAATTCGAACTGGAGAAATTACTAAATTTAAGTCACATGGCGCAATATTTTAAAGGAGAATTATTATAATAATTGAAAGAGTTATTATACAAAACAGAAAATAATAGAATTTCTGAAAGAATAGCGATACAGAATAGTTATGTCGGCTGCAAAATAATGCTTCATGTGTCTTCCTTTTTTAGTTGTATTTACTTATAAAAAAGCACAGATGCAATAAGAATATATGAAATTAATTGCAGAACTTGTTTTTAAATATTCGTATTTTCTCAAAACTTTAATAAAAATTTATATAATTTTACATTGTATTTTCTAAGAATCAACAAGTTAAACAGGACGATTGCATTTCTTATGAAATCTAAACGACTATCGAAAGCTATGGCTACATGGCTATCGCAAACGGTACTAAAAATCACTGATGACCTTGAAACACGATAAATTGTTCGGACATAAGGCTGGGCATTTAAAGACAAAAATTATTTTTGATTTTTAAAAAAGGATAGGTCACGTGGAAAGTTTCTAAATAAATTCAAGAATGTCTCAAATTTCGTACTTTGACGTAGCAGACATAGAAAAAAGCACACCTTCAAATTTGATTAGACTTACTTTCGGGATGGCCTTACATTCACTAAGTAACTTTATTCATGATATTAAGGTGAACATAAAGTCAGTCCGTTTTGTCAAATTGTGATTTAAGGTCATGATCATATTTAAAAGCCGCATAAGTGATCAAAATTTTTCATAGTAAGTATGGAATACCAGAAAGTACGTTAGAACGGAGATGAATTTCATTTGATGCGGGCGGAACTTGCTCAAACACTTTAGGCGCATGGCGGCGTGTGTGCGCGAGAGTGCTGCCCAAAAAAAATGATTTTACAGAGACACGAATAGTGATTTCAGTAGTGAAGCCACGCGAAAATTATGTTGATTTTTGAATACATTCCACCCTTGTTAAAGCAAAACACAAATTATTAAAAATTTTGAAGTTCAGGTAAAAAAATCGTGCTGTCGGGGCAATAACAGTGCATCATAAGTTTTTCTGTACATTCTAACACTACACAGTTTCTGCATGTAATTATATAATTCGAGGATTGACGAGACCTTACTGTAGAACTCTTTTAGCGAAAACTATACAAACTATTTCACTATTCATCGCCTCTTTTGATAATATGATGATAATTTTAATTGTATTGTACACGCACGTTTTACCGCAAAGCGAGCTATGCAGAGTAGGTCACTTGAATTTTAAAAGTTTTTATAGACTATAGAGAAAATAATTTGAAACAGTAATTAAAAGCCCAAACAATGCTAACTGCTTTTTCTATTGTTTGTACAAAAAAACGCTTCATAAAATAAATTATTTACATGTTTTTGATGTCGTTAGAAAACATTTTTAAAGCTGATTTTTCACGCTTTTCATTGAAGAGTAGATCACGAAAAAACTTAATAATGATCTATATTTTTATTTGTTTTGCATTTATTTTTAATAGATTTGCAAAACTCTTTCCTTTTCATTATGATTGCATATCGTTTCATGCGATTTTTACCAAGGTTCAAAATTCACACCCACTACACATGCATTTTTTGTTGTTTTAGTTTTATGTTTCCAGAAATCTTTATTGAAAAAAATGTAATTTAGGCAGATCCAAAGTTTTTTTGTTTTTAGAAATTTGATTGTCTAAAATTTAAACCTTTTGGCAGATACTCGTAAATACATTCATTGAAAATATTATACAAATACAATTATAGTAGTAATATTGCCGCAAAATATTATAATTATGCAATTTACTAATTGTCAATTAGCAATTTATGAAATGAATTGAACAATATTTTATTTTAGGTGGAGTATTATATACTGACTTGCAGTAAAATTTTACGTTAATGTTAAAATAACTAGTTGATTACGCAGTCGGACAAGGTTTAAAACCCAGAAACTAGACAATACTTTACCAAAGGTTTTGGGTGCTCTGAATCCATATCCAACTTCAGAATTGCTTCATCACCTCAGGGTTTTTTAATATCCTAACCTCAAAATGCATGTAGGTAGAAAATATTTTAGTGAATGTTTTAAATTCATGGTTTTTTAAATGACTATGATTGTTTCAAGTTTTTTAACCCATTTATTTCTTAGAAAATTGACATTATAGTTTGAGATAGATTATCCACCACCGTCAGTTCAGGAAGAATATGGGGTATTTTTTCTTTGCATCGCATCAAGTTATCCTGGCTGACATTTGATGTTTCCTGAAAATTGTAAATGTATATGCTTCGTTATTTAATGTAAATATTTTTAACAGTTATTTTTGAGTATTCTTAAGTATTATGATAATCAATTTTAATGTATCAAAAGTTTCTCTATTCTAATAAAATAACAGGGAACTTTATATAGTATTCGCAGTCTGGTATAAAAAACAGTGTAAAATACTGGGACGGTTGTGCGTAAACCAAGGTCTTTGACGAGCTACCGTTTCGACGGAGCGATCATGCTTAAATCTGACAACAGCGCCGTGTTCCTTGCTTCCCCCACCACTATTCTGTCCGGACCCCACCTCGATGCAACGCTCATTCTTGATTCGGCAGCCGTAATGATGGAAGGGAAAATTGGCGCTCCCGCTAAGTGTAAATTGCGTTCAGTGATTAGATTTCTGTGGTTTGAAGGGTCACGCCGTATTACAATTTATCGCCAATTGACCGATGTGTATTGAGAAAAGTGTATAGACATACAAAATTTGCAGAAGTAGCGTTGGGAGTTCGCAAAATGCCGTACGAACGCGCACGACGAAGCCGGACACGGGCGTCTATCAGGTTCGGACAAGTCATTGACCAAACTTTAGGAACTTCTGTTCGCGGATCGACGTGTGACTGTGCAAGAGATTGCCGAACTGATGAGGGATGTCTTTAAGACTACCGTGGACAAGATTTTGACGGACATTTTGAAGTATCATAAAGTGTGTGTTTGGTACGTGCCGCGGATGCTCACTGATGAACACCACAACGCATCTCATCGCCAAATTCGAGTAGAAAATCCTCCATACAGGCCTGATTGTTCGTGACAGGGACTACGTAAAAAAATAGTAAAAGTCTGAGCTTTTAGAATTTGTACTTGTTTTTCAATAAAATGATGTTTACTATGTAATAAAAAATTGGAGGCTTTAATTTACAGACAACCCTTGTATGTGATCTTGTGTGCTCAATTCAAAGCTGTCCTCATAATTGCTGTTTGTAACTGTTCATCACTAAGAAACCAACTTTTTATCACAGTTTTGCTTACTGTGTCTTAAACTATCAATTTTACCCTTTGAAATCAATTTTAGTTTCTCCTTTGTAAAAATTGCTATGCAGATAGTTAGTGCTAATGTTTAAAAATATATGAAAAAAATTTTAATAAACCGGCGAGCTATTTAATGAAACAGTCGAACTCAGGCACAATATTTACGTTACATTCCATACCGCTTTCGAAATTTCAAGGTCGATAGTTTTTATGTTATAAATTCAGGAAACAACGAAAAACGCGCCTTCAGGGATTTAAAATAGATTTTTTTTAGAACCTTATGTATTAAAAAATATTATCTATAGATATCGATTTAACACACAAACGGCAAAAAAAGACCTCCGCTTTTTTCCAGGCTGCAAAAAAAAATTGAACAATTTTATGTTTTAAAAGTTAAAATGATATTTTGCGAAAAAGGCTATCCATGAACTTTGTTACTAATTTGGGTAAACTTTGGGCTTCGACCCCTACTTCTGCTCCAGTGGCATTAATTTTATACTAAGCTACCCTGAAGAATGTATTATTTCAATTTTATATTATCTTGTTTTTATAATTGAAAAAAGTACCCATTCTATTAAAAAAAAAGAATTTTGTCATTAAATTAAACATTACATTAAAACTTGTGTCGTTTTTTTATAAATTCGCTTTGTTTATTTTTAATGTTATTTTTTACGATTTACACTAAAAATACGCATTTTAACGTAACCTAGTTTTAAGCAAATTTGGAGATAAACATAAAGCAAAAAAATTTGTCAAGTAACATGTTAACGTAGCTTGTGCAATTTTTCTAAAAAGTCCATTTTTTTATTTGTATGGTAATATATTTCTACAACAAAAGTTGATAGCAAATTGGAGTTTTTTTTTGGTTAAACGACTTTTGTTTTCAGTTTTTTTGTCTCTTGTATCCTTTTTCCAAAAACTTAATTTCCTAATTTTCAGCCTTACTTTTTACGATTGAAAGAAGATTAAATGATTCTTTCAAATAAATATTGATAAAAAATTTGTAGATCCTACTTGGATGAACAGCTTTTGTCTATAAATGTTTTTCATATCTTGTGTTATTTTAAAAATATTTAAATTTTTATTTTCAATATTATTTTTCACGATTAAAGCAAAAGCTACGCGTTTCATTCAAAAATCATCTCTGACAAATTTGTATCTATTTTTTGTATCAGTAACTCTTGTCAATTCATTTATTTCATACCTTGTACCGTTTGTGCAAAAAATTTATTTTTCAATTTTTAATTTTATTTTTTACGAATCAAACTAAAACTACGGAATCCACCAAAATGAATAATAACAAATTTATAGCTCTTTTTTAAGTAAACAACTTTTGTCTCATTATTTTTTTCGTAACCTATGTGGCTTGTCTAAAAAATTAATTTTTTTAAATTTTGGTTTATGACGAATTAAACAAAAACTATAGATCCCATTAAAAAATTATAGATAAGAAATTTTTAGCTCTTTTTTGTGTGCAAGATTTTTGTCGATTTATCTTTTTTCGTACCTTGCATAGTATGACCGCAAAATAGAGTAAGTGATTTTTTAACATTTTTTAAAAATATTTTTTGTTTAACTCAGAAATGTGAAATTTTAACAAAAAAGTAAGCTCTTAATAAGCACAGCTCAATTTCTTAACACCACAAGATGAACATTATTCATCTCACTAAATTTTTCAAAGGTAACAATGTTTTCTACTTCTATTTCGTTTTCTAAGAATATTTTTAAATGCTGAAACAAATTTAAATTATTTAAAGAATTTATTTTGCTACAATAATCTTTTTTCGACTTTTATTTAACAATCGGAATATTTTTGGGCACTTTTTGGTTTTCTAAAAATACTCTCAAATATTCAAACAAATCAAAATTGTTTCAAAAATTTATTTAATATCACTGGTTTGGTGTTTTCATCAGCTTAAAGGATAAAAAGAGTTTGTTTTTTTAAATTTATTTTTTCAAAAATTCAATTTAATTTAATTCACTTATGTATTTTACAGGAACGTTGTTAAAATAATTTTTTAACAAATTTAACAATTTCAAACAATAGCACAAGTGAAACAAAATTGTTATAACAATAATACGCGATGTAAGACTAAGTATTATTATCTTTTTTGATTGCATACAATTTCTTGATACCAGTTCAGAGACTCACTCGTTTTATCTATTCAGGAAGAGTCGCGTGTGCTAGATAGCTGCCGACTTTGGTGACGAGTTCAGAACAATGAAATAATAATTGAAAGTCACGAACGTGACAAACGTGTCACTTCTACAGTACAGTACGACCTGTCGGATCGGATCTCGTCGCGTCAAAATCCTACAAGAGAAGTAGTCTTTATTCGTCAACTTCTCCACTAGTCGTGATAGGCATGCGCATGCGCACAGAGTCCCTGCAGAAGCCACGCGACATAAGTCAGTGCTGTAGGTACAACAATTTAACAGCCTGTAAGGACCCGTCAAATACTTGCGCCCTGCACATTTTGAGATACGTCACTACTAGAAGGTGTACTTAAGATTTGTTTTTGCGACCTGCGTGATTGAAAGTGGAGACCCGGTCAGTCCTGATCCGACGAGTTCTACTGTGTTAGGCTAGAAAACTAAACATTTGGGCTAAATAATGAAAGTTTACTAAGAGGTGTTTGAAATAAAATTCAGCCGTAGCCTAAGACTGTAGTTTTTAGCGCGACCCCTACCTCTTAAAACAGGGCACTCCACTTTCAGCAGATGTTGACTGCCACGACAAGTGTTTGACTGCCACCAAGTTTTCCTGTCATTTTTTTTGTCGGTTTTCAGGAATCCTAAAAAGGGTTACAGTCGATACGGTCACGGTGCGTTACGGCTCATTGCTCACACCAAAGGGTCTGCTTTTTTTGTACTCGAATTCACAGAACATTTCCTCTTTCAGTTCAAAATTTAATTTACCGTGAAGAATTAGGAACCAGTCGAACAAGATTTATTAGGTCCTATTTGACCTAGTCTCTAGACTGACATTGTCAGTCTTTGCAGCCGAAGACTGCCTTTTGAAGAGCCCTGTCTTAAAATAATAACGTAGTTTATGAACAGCCTGAAAGGGTCGTTAAAAAAAAATTATATTTGGTGTATTTAGAGATCATTTTATTATTTACCGTTAGCATTGCAAACAGGAGGCCCCTGGTTACCATCTGCTGTTTGAGAAGGACTGAATCCAGTGGCTAGAGCCCCACACAGAAAAACTAAGAAGATAATAATTAAAACATTCATTTTTCACC
>JAUELO010045967.1:0-10224 GCA_032357855.1 Amphibolips quercusostensackenii | reverse complement strand
ATATATATATATATATATATGTATATGTGTGTGTGTGTGTGTGTGTGTATTTCTGTGTGCTTATAATTGTATATGTATATAATTTGTTTAACCTAAACAAATTGTCGGGTTTTTAAATTAAAAACCAAACAGAAGGCATCAACATATTTAAATTTTTGTTATCAGATGCCAAATCATCTTGTTTTACTCAAATCGAACAGATAATTAATAATCGTTTAATTTTAGCATTTTTACTAAAACTTTGCACAAAATTTGTTAAATTCAAATACAGGTATATCTTTGGTGCAGGGTTAAACACATTTTTTATAATTTAGAATATAATTTCTATGTATTTTAATATAAAATTAGTTGATATTAAAAAGCTTACACTATAAGAAATATTTTTCTAATTTTTTTTTTTTTTTTGCTATATACGTGAATGCGGAAAGAACGGAGTAATCATCTTATCAGCAGCCAACAAATAGTCATAGCACGTTTATATGCATGATAAGACCTTGCTTTTACTTAAAATATATTTAATTGCACCTATTATCAAGTTTAGGTAATTTTTATAATCTTCAAAACTTTTTTGATAATACATGTGAATCATCTTCTTTCATATTTCCACTATTGTATATAATTCGATAATTTATTTTTTATTTCAAAGAAAATAATAATTTTATCTTTTTTGTTTCACACTTTTCTGTAACAATTTAACATACGGCGTGATAAATACTAAATGTAATAAAGAAATTTAAAGAAGTTATTTATAGAACAAAAATATTACTATATTAGTAAGTAATATTTATTCAAGTATGAAAGCAAATAATTTTGTATGTATATATACAAATTTGGTATGTGAATTTTTAAGACAATAAAAACAAAAGCTTGGATATTTTTTCTTTGTATTAAAAATGCGTGAATAATACTTCAATGAAAACATCTCTTTCATATCCCATTTTTCTTATGCATCTCCATACTCTGAATTTTTTGCGTAATGAGGTATAGTTAAAGATTAAATCACTCACATCTCTGCAGGCTTCGAGTTACACATTTTAATCGGGACACACGCACTTCGCGCTCGATTTCTGACAGAAAATTTTTAATGTATATTTATTTTTTGAGATTTTTTACAATAAAAGTCTGCAGTCCTTTTTTCTTTCAGTAGATATGCTAGGGGGACTTTGAGCCACTTTTGCAAAAGAAGTACTGAGCCAGGGATACTGTGCCACTTTTAGAGAGGGGACACTGAGTCACTTTTACAACACGGAGTTTAGACATGCATGGCATTATCGTACATACTCACGCTCCATCAGGCTGCTTTCTGGACAGACTAGCATTAGTGCGTGCCTGTGTGAGGTAAACGCGTGTGAGCGTGTGCGTCTGTGCGATTTATGCTTAGCTTCTGGAAAGTTCTTGAAGTTTCCTTGTGACGTCACAGATTCTATTATATCGTGCAATTGAAAGAGCTAAATTGATGCAAAAACAGGTTCAAGTTTATTCTTCTAATGTGCAGTGGTGAGAGGTGAACTCGTGTCAATGGCTTTAAGTTTACTGTGAAAAACAAGATAATTTATTGCTTCCTGCCAGATAAAATGTTCAATTAATGCGCAAAAGATTTAGGCATATAAGTGAAATTTGATATGAATAAGATCCTGTTTTGGCAACATAAATTTGATTTATGGCCTTATTTATCTAATGAACAATGGTGTAAACTTAACTTCTTAAAAGTTCTCGAAGGGTCCCTTGTAACGTCACAGATTGAAAATATTGTACCAGAGCTGAACTTGTGCCACCATCTTTGAAAATTATTTAAGAAAAGCGATAATAATTTATTGCTTACTTCCAGATGAAAATGTTTAATTAATGCTCAAAAAGATGCAGACATATCAGCGTAATTTGATATGAACGATATCCTGTAATAAAAATGTCTCGTCCCTAATTTATTTAGTGCGTAAATAACTTGTGGAAAAAATTTGAAGTTTAGAATTTTGTGGAAGTAAAAGGTAAATAGAAAGATGCTATTGAAAAATGTTCAATCGAATGATATAGGCAAGAAAGGTATTTTAAAAAATAATTAGCATTTCATATGTTAAGTCATTGACTCGGGCATTCTTATCGTTTGGTGTCGAGTAGCAAGCGAGCGAGGACTAGAGATATAAGATCAAACGTGCTTAAAACGTTTTAGAAACATTCATGTACTGTCTGTCTAACGCTGCGCACATTTCAATGAGACTATGCTTTCTCAATTTCTTCAAATCACTTCTTCTCATTGCTCTTATAATGGTTGATTTTAGAGTCAAGGATAATCTTCTTTGCAGCATTGCTTTAAACCAGCGCAGTATGCTAGGTCCTTCAGACTTTTGATGTAATGAGACACTGCAAACAATTTCGAGACTCGGAAGAGAGATAAGACAGCGAGCATTTTTATTTAAGGATTTTTTTCACGCACGTGCTTCAATTTAGATATGTATTAAGTTGCACTGCCAGGCAACCTTTATTACTACTTATGTCATCCGTACAACAAAATTCGAGATGAGGTCACATCCCTTTCTTATCCACACACAAATGCCCGTTTCTCATCTCTTATTTAGAAAGGTCAGTTTTGCCTTCTACACGTTAAAAAATTGAAATAAAATTTAAAAGAATACAAAACATAAATATAATAAAAATATTTAGAAAACTTTTTAGTTATCCACTAAAGCTACTGCATAATATAGTTTAAAGGAGAAATCGAAGATGATCATTACTTTTGCGGAAAAATAATTTTAATTCAGAGGTCAAACATTTTTTTCTTTTATAATAAATATTTTGAAACTTTAAAACAAAACAGGTAGATATATTTCTAGCAGAGATAGAATGAAAACCTAGCTTACTGATGTGCTCCACAGCTGCAGTGCTAAGTTTTCTAGAATATTCCTTATGGAGTCATCAAATCATATTGCTTAATTTCTGGGAAGAATTTTTTTTGCAAAAAACTTCAATGACGCATTACATTTTGCGTTGCATAAAATTATGTCCAGCACGTATTGATTATGATGTAGAATCTCCTGAATCAATGAGACAAAGAGGAGGATATATTAATAGATAAAGACCGTAAATGATTTGAGAATATACAACGCAAATAACTTGAAGGTCACATTTCTTTCTTATTTGTCCTTGAGAGTACGTTGCAAAACGTTATATTTGACACCCGTCGATTATAATGTAGAACGTTCGAGAGCATTGAGACAAAAAGAAAAATATGTTACTAGACAAGCATAGCAAATATCACGCGTATTTTTCGAACTTTACACAGACACCTTGAAAGTTAATTTTGATTTTTATTCACTTACTACATTTTTACATTGCAAAACTTTATATTTGGGATGTGCCTAGACATATTTATTATGCCGCAGATTCTTATAGAATTCAAACATAAAAAAGAAGAAGGTATAATATAAGAGACTATGAAACCTAGGTTACCAGAATTCTACAACTATAGTAGCCCGTGTCTGTGCTAAGTTCTTTTTTAGAATATTCTTGATGATGTTATCATAAATTCCTACTATATCGAAATTGACACAAGAGGGAAATGTATTTAAAGATTAGGAGTAAATTGTTTGTGAATATTAGGCTTATTGAATATGATAAATTTTCATGAACGGATTTACGCTTACATTTTAATTTGTTTTTGAATTTACTTACCAAATATTTTTCCTGCTGTGAATATCATGAATTTCTACATGTTTAAATAAAAAGTTTCAAAAGCATTTAACATGCATTTTGATAATAATAATAATAATAATAATAATAATAATCTAAGGACACATAATGCATAATTATTTATTATGTGTTTGGTTTATTAGGAGAGCTTGCACAATTGACACTGCTGAAAGATAGTTGAATTAAAGTATTTGTAGAAAAAATTATGGTCTGTAGCTTTCAGTGAAAAATGTTGTGATCAATGAAATAATATTCATATTTTAAAAATAGTGAGGCGATGCATAGAAGATTAAGACCAGACGTGGTAAGACGTATAGACACATATATTTCCTTCCACGAAAGGAAAAAGAAAAATCGACTTATTCAAAAAGAGAAACGATAATTATACCATACAAGAGTACAAATCCAGTCAAGACAAGAAAACATTAAATAAGTGCTGCTTTGAAGAAATAGTTAGTTGAACATTGTGAGAATGTAAGTGTTCATTGAATAACAATAAAAGCAAAGTTTTTTTTCTTAAACTGAAAATTATGACATCATATCAATGGTTTAAGCATGAAAGCCTATAGTTTAAATAATAAAGAAGCAGTAGCACAAATTTATTTCAAGTTAAACAGTTTTGAAAAGTCTACAATAAATCTTCTCTTGATGAAGAAAAAAAACGATAATAATAACATGAGTGACCAAGAAGTTGTCAACGAAAATATTATCTATCATTTCACATGGATCAAAGACTTACTTGTTCAAAAAAAGACAGTGGATTATCACTGAAACTCATGCAGACAAATCATAAAATGTAAAAAATGCATCTTAATAGAAGAATTAACTGCTTCGATCCTGACTAGCAGATTAGAAAAAAAACATAGTTAAGATTCATTAAGGAAGAAGAACATAGAATAATTATTAAAGAAATGTAAAATAATGACAGTTTATTCATTAAAGTGAGTAGTAAAATCAAACACTTGTTAAGAATTTTTTGTTAATGTCAGACGTATTAATTCAGAGAAATAATGTTTCAACTCATGAGACAATGATATTAAGGCCAGTCCCGTAATAATTTGTCATAATATTAAATTAACTATTTAAGACGATAAAAACATATAATGCAAAAGCGCTTAATAGAATTCATTAAAATAAATATGACAATTGACTTTAAGAAGCGTTGCAACTATCTTTCACGTAATAGAGTAATCTGCTAAAAAGATTCATGTTGCTCACTTAAAACATTGAAATAAAGTATCATAAATAATGAAATTAATTTATTAATATTCAAATATGATGCAAGAATACTGTGAATCAAACATTAAAAATTGATACAATGAACTAGTGAGAACATAGACATCTACTTTTCGGGACTCTTCGAATCAACATTTAGTGATATAAAAATTTAGCTAAGTAATATTAAAAATGTTAAGTGAAGTATTGAATACGCAGATTAAAATTTGCTGTAACAGATAACAGGTGCAAATTTTTTTCTTAGAACCAAAATTTTTCAATTGTGGATAGGTAAAATCCATTGTAGAGAGACAAGGACTCCTAGTTAATAGAATTTTAGACATACAGTTGATTCAACTATTTCAACTTAGTAAACGAAACTGTGTTTCACTTAAAAGGAACCTAGTTTAACAACGATTATCATAGAGTGCGCTAACATAGGAGAGGCTGCTTTTTCTTTATTTGTAATCACGATTCCTTGTTGAATCTTGAATTATCTCTAATCAAGTTAAATAAGTTATTGAAATGTATGTGAAAGAACGGCAAATAATAGACGAGGAGGAGCTGGCAAAGAAGGAGGATAAGCTGGATAGGACGAGCAAGTGGATGAGGAGGTTGATGATGATGATATAAGCACACCTTTCATAAAATGAATATTTATTTTTGCTGCATCAGTAACAAAATGACTTTTACTTGTTCTAATTGTTACAGAACTTATTTAAGACTAGATAACTCTAACAGACTTTAGAAATACTCTTGCTTAGCAAAGAATCATAAGCAGGATAAGAGAGACTTTTATTAAATTGCAAAGGCACCTAGAGGTTTAAGGACAATGCAAGAAAGTAGCAGACAGATTAAAAAGTGTAAAAAAAATAATTTATTGAGAGGATAATATCATGGAACCGGACGAAAAATTAAATATTCAAGAAGTCTGCTAACCACCGAAGAATCTAGCGTGCATTACTTAGCAGTCTAAACATGAAGTAGAGCCACATAGATAAAAGCAAAAAGTAGAAGCAAAAGAAGATAAAAAAAAAAGAATTTAGTCAACATGATATTCTTCTTTTATGATAATCAAAAATGATGCTGACGATAAGGATGTTGAAGATGATGTTGATGATGATGACGCTAAAAGTGCTCTTTCCCCTGAATATGAAACAGAATCAAAAGCAGAAGCTAAAATTTTAGAGCACTGGTAGGATCAAAATAAATTTGTAGATTCGTTGCGCTTACTTTTGCAAGGTCTGATAGCTGGAAAGATAATAATGTACACGACATTATTTCAATTGTTAATGAAATTCGAGAGGTTGGTATAATTAAATGATATTTTTTGTTTAAGTTTTTTATGTTATAACTTTAGCAGGTAGTTCAATGTAATTAAATAAAAATTTGAAATAAGTGATTAAACATTTTCTGCAGCTAACATTTTAAAAACAATGACAAAATAGAACCAAAACTGTACTTAGTAGACAATAAGTTACTTATTATTTGATGATATGCATATAAAAGTTTGTTATAAGGACAACCGCGCAATATCGCTGGGACTAAATGCTAATCTGAAACACTGCACCGTTCCAAGCGAAATCGCGGTGAAATTTCAGCTGTAACCACGTCTTACGACCGTGAGATAGGGTTACAGTTTGTGACGGACTCAATACGATGATCTGGCAAAAGTCTTGTGCACCCTGAATACACGCATGCTTTTTAGGCTATCAACCAGTGGAAGCTTGGCACCTCCAAAAGCGCTTATGATTAGGACGATTAGCTTGACAGAATATTCCAGGTATTACCGTCGCATTTCCCTTATAAGGTTTCCATACCTCTTTATCTTTTCATTCTCCTTGGCGATGATGTTTTCGTCAGATAGTGCGAAAAATTCGATAACGAACATGGTTCGTTTCTCAAAGTCAAGGAGTACCATGTCAGTTTACATACAAGCTTCATACCTTGCAGTCACTTTATTACGACATCATTTTTGGAATATAAAAAAAAAATTAGTCCATGGCTTACATGTCAATTATATCGCATTGTTCTCTCATGCACATACTGCATACCTCATTGTCATTTTATTATGAGTTGATTGTCAGAATGTGAAAATTAATATAGTCTATGGGTCATAGGTCAATTATATTACACTTCTCTCTTTTCATCTGCCTTCCTCTTTCTCTCTATCTCTCCCATGCACATGCTCTATTCCTTAATATCATTGTCTTATAAGTTAAAACTTCATTTTTCTGAATAAAGAAGTCTAACATTTTTGAAAAGTCATTAGCAAAAGTTTGATTTTACTACTTGCTTTTATGAATAAATTATTGTTATTTTTCGTTCCTCTGATAATTATTCTATATTTTTTCTTTCTTTATGACTCTTAACTATGTTTTCTTCCTCATCTACTCGTCAAAATCTAAGCAGTTGATTCTTCTATTAGAATAAATTTTTTTATATTTCGTAAATTGTCTGCATAAGTTTCAGTGATAATCCACTGTCTTTTTCTAAAAAAGTGAGTCTTTTATCGATGTAAAATGATAGATAATATTTTCATGGACGACTTCTTGGTCACTGATGTTATTATTATTGTTTTGTTATCTTTATCACGAGAAGGTTTATTGTAGACGTTTTAAAACTGTTTCACTTAAGCGTTCACGCTCAAACCACTGATATGATGTCATAAATCTTAGTTTAAAAAGAAAAGCTTTGCTTTTGTTGTAATTCTATCAACATTTATATTCTTTTGATGTTCAGCTAACTCCTTCTCCAAATCAGCAATTTTTTGATGATAATTTGTCTTGATCGGATTTGTACTTTTCTGTGGTGTATTTTTTGTTTTTATTTGATATGAGTCGTTCATCCTTTCTTTTTGAATAGAAAGCAATATATGTGTCTATAAATATTACCATCTCTGGTAATATTCTTCTTTTTATAGCCTTATCATATTTTAAATATAAATGTTATTTCATTGGTCACAACATTTTTCAGTGAAAGCTATTATCGAACAAATAACCGTTCTCTCTACAAACACATAATTCAACTGTCTTTTAGTAGTGTCAATTAAATAAGCTCTTCCAATAAACCGAAAAAATATTAAATTATAATGCATCATATGTCATTAGATTATTATTATTATTATCAAAATACGTGTGGATTGCTTCCAAAAATTTTTTCAGAAACATGTAAAAAAATTATGCTATTAACAGCAGAAAACGTTTTTGCAACGTTAATTAAAAAACAAATTAAAGCGTTACCGTGAAGCTATTTATGAAAAAATTTTGTATATAATAAGCTTTATATTGACGAATAATTTACTCTCTTCATTTATCGATACATCTTCCTCTTGCATCAATGTCGATAGAATAAAAATTTATGATGACATCATTGAGAATATTCTAGAAAAATCTTAGCTTAGACACGAGCTACTACAGCTGTACACAGCAAAGAAAAATGATCATTTTTGTTGCAGAGCATTTTGCTCCAACGATCACTTGAATTTCGAGATCATAATGATCTGTTTATTTGAATCACTTTGATCATCTTTTTAGTTCATTTTTTAGAATAAACAAAATGGCCGTTAATGTTTGGCGCCAATATCATTAAGACATAACCTTAAAATTTCATTTTATCCCACGCAAGTACTCCAAGAACATCGGCCATTTTGGTTTGACTTGATACAAGATCCCGAATCAGATCATTATAATCTGAAAAGTCGATCATTCATTCCGGTCGATTAAAATGCCCTTGATTTTTGTATTATTTTTGTTGCATATCAAAATGATATTGATTTCGGTATCATTTTGAACTTTTTTTTTTACTGTGTAGAATGTTGGTAACGTAGGTTTCATACTCTCTTATGATACATCCTCCTCTTTCATATTTAAATTCTAGAAGACTTTGCGGCACAATAGACATCTCTAGATATATCTAGAACATAAGGTTCTGCAATGTAAAAATGTAATGCATAATTGAAAATCATAAATGATTCTCAGGATGTCTGTGTGAAACTCAAAAAATACGCGTAATATATGCTTTCTTTGTCTAGCAACGTATTTTCCTCTTTTTCTTACTGTTGTCAAACGTTTTACGTCATAATCGACGCTCGTGAAATGTTACTTTTCGCAACGCATTTTAAAGAACAAATTGAGAAAAATGCAACCTTGAAGTTATTTGCGCTTCATATTCTCGAGCCATTTACTGTCTTCATCTATCAATACATCCTCCTTTTTGTCTTATTGCTTAAAAATATTTAACATTATAATTGATACGGCCTTAAATTGAGAATTACTGGATTATACATATGATTCAAATTGTAAATATTCTCTTTCTTGTTCATACTATTTTTATTGCTTTAAAAAATATCCTTTCCGGAATTAAACGTTTTTTTTCAATTAAACTCAAAATCAAAAATTTTAGTATTTATCCAATCAAGTTTATGGTTATATGTGCTACGATATACATTAATAAAGAATTCCTCTTTTCTGTTATTTTTACGTTCGTTTATACCCGTTCTTAAACTCCTTTTAGTTTAACCTACATAAAGAGCAGTGCAGTTTTTACAGGGAATTTATTAAACAACGTTGGTTTCTTTCTATTTATTAAACTTGTCCTTCCCAAGTAAGATCACAGATGACAAGGAAGTTTTCAGTAATGGAATTATTGATGGCATCTGTAATCAAACTTGGAAAGGACAAGTCTTAAAAATGGGGAAAAAACTAACGTTGTTTACCAAATTCCCTGCAAAAACTGTACTGCTTCTTATGTGGGTGAAACCAAAAGAAGTTTAACAACGCGCATAAATAAACATAAAAGTAAAAAAAAACGAATCCGTTATGATTGTACATCGTAGCACATATAACCATGAATTTCATTTGATAACTACTAAAATTCTTGATTTCAAGTCTAATTGGAAAAACATCTCATTTCCGAAATGATATTTATCAAGAGCAATGAAAGTAGTATCAACAAAAAAGAGAATATTTATACTTTGAATTATATGTACGATCTAGTAATTCTTAATTTAAAACCATAATTTTTCTAACGTAATTTCACATTTACATTTAACATGAGATTAATATCTGAAAGTACATGCTTTTTGATATAAATACCCCTCTGCGGTCTAAGGATCGCCAGTCATATCGTCAAATCGTCCTCACGTCATAGATGACGTGAAGACGTTCTATTTTACTTTTCGGACTAGTTGAAAACAAATTTCAACTTTAAATTTAAATTAAAAATGTGAATTTTTAATTTTATCATTAAGGTAATTTTGTACTCAATTGTTCAAACCAGTTCCAAAAACAATTTTTGTACTTGTTTTATATCTTGGTGTTTTTA
>JAUELO010045961.1:0-10225 GCA_032357855.1 Amphibolips quercusostensackenii | reverse complement strand
CTTGGCTTAGTGTAGTGAAGGTATCGAAAAGAAACCTTTAAAACAACTGCACTGAAAAAATTTTGAGCGAGCAGCTGTTTTCTTCGTGAAAGCGTAGCGCCACCACAATGGTTAGTGCTCGACAGCAGTCGACAGCAAGCTTAGCGCAAGCAGCGCGCGACGCATTTGGTGTTGCAGATCTATTGCGTGGGCGAGCAGCTCACCAACAATTTTTTCAGTGTACGAATAGCCACACAAAAAGAAAGGGAGATTGACTTACGGGTACGCTGTACAGCTGTACGCTATACGCGCACGTCGTATGTTTTTTTTTCATTAAACTTTCGTCTCAAAAAAGTTTTACTTCAAAAATTTTATCATAATTCTTATGATCTGCGTTTTGAAGTATAAGGTTTTTAGATTTTTGTAAGCTCTGTAGCAAGTCTCTAGCACCAAAAGTTTATTTGCTATAGTTTTATTTTATTTTTATTTTCTGATATTATAGATTATTTTAGTTAGTATTCTATTGTGAATAAGAATATAATGTTATATCTTGCGGCAAATAGTGATGTTTCCATTGCGTAATAACCAAGACATTATTGTTCCTGTGAATTTGGCACAATAAGGTCATAAATCTAAATTAATGAAATACAAATAGTCTGGCATAACGTATGAGATAGCAAATTGTGTAATATGTACTGAAAGGTTTTGCACACTACTTATTCGTTATATTCTTATCTATATTCTTCATGAGTTGCCTGCATTTTACGAAAATGAAAATTATGTGTGGTATTCTGAGTTTTATTATACTGGTTATTTGTAAACCTATTGGTAAATATGATTTCTATACTTTAAAATATATTATTAATTGCAGGACCAACAACCGAATTATCTTTTACTGAATACATTGAATAATTTGAAAAACCATTAATTTTCTCCTCACGTTTTCTTTTAACAGAATTAGCCAGGTTACATAAAAAAAACGCAGTTCATCCTACTCCTACTCTACTTAATCTTCGCCATTTCGAAGGTAACATACCTCTACTAGGGCATCGAAGAGCAGGCACCTTGTATATGTATGCCGGAACACATACGGAAAAGGGTCAAGAGTATATCATTGGAGTAATCGTAGAAGGAGAATTGTTTCCAATCAGGTCTCTGATTTCGCTTATTCAAAATCACACAGGAAGAGTTAAAGTACGCATAGATGGCGATATTGCCAATGTGACTGTACCAATATCGGAAGATGATCCTCTAAATGACCTGTTTTACGAAAAGTTCGGACCAGAAAATATTCGTGCTGTCAAAATACCCGAATAAATCGATTTAAGAGTATACAAGGGCAGTACTAGCGGTAGGGTGGACCATTTTTTAAATCAACTAGAACTATTTTTGTCAAATCTGAAATAAATGCACGCTTCTTAGCGTGCACTTTGTTAAGAGAATGTATAGTTTATGAAAAAAGAAACTAAATCAAACCTATTCTAAATAATTATTTTAAGTTAAAAATAAAAAATCTCAATATATAACGCGTATTTTCATGTTTGTCTATTTATGCCATATGAAATAAATGAGGAGCAATAAATAGCAATGGACATTTTCTAATTCAATAGAGAAAATCTTTTATATTCATAACCATTGAAAACCCTGAAAATCGATTTTTCGGTCCTAATGCCCTAATAGCATTAGACGTTCGAGAAACATTCCGGGAATGCCCTACGGGCACACTAAAAACATTAGAACAACGTCCTAGGACGTGCCTGCCATGACGTCCACGGTAAGAAGGCCTGCATTAAAAGGTATTAAAAAATTTAAATCCCTTAGAATGATTTATCTGTCCTTCGTTTTTTAATCCTCATAAGGCAGCAAAAATAATAAGATTCAAACCCCTTTCAAAGCCGATTGGAGCTAATAAGCGTAACCTCTAATCAATTAAAACACAATTTTCGCTTGAAGCATTAGAACGAGCTCCAAGAGCATGAAATATGTTTAATCTAGTAGGATTGTACACAAGAATACATCTATTGATTGTGAAATATTTACTTTGTTCATATATTATTAATTACAAATATATAAAATCATAATAAAAAACTGAAAAATTTATTTTCTACTACAGCCACCTGTGTGGAAATTAATTATCTGAAATCGTAAAATGACCGACGCTATGTTTTACCAATCTTTTTACCTCATTATTATTTTAAAAACAGTGAATAAAGGTAGCGAAATAAGCTAAATTAAAAGAGATTAAACTTTTTCTATTTTTTGGTTGCTTTGTGATTTCCGAAAGTATTCAGAAAAATATTGTTGCGCTGGACGCACAAAGGGATTCTATCTAAGACGTAACTTCCACTGTTGTGGGGATTCAAACGGGAGGACAAAAGGCGGATTCAGAAGTATTCAATATTGGTCACTTTACCACTAAATTTTAAAAAAATTTTAATGCTTTTCAATGCAAGCATTCTTACCGGGTCTACATTAATGCTAATGCCAAATTAGTGTATTTTAGGCGAAGTACAGTAGTCCTCCAGGGTTGCATTCCAAGCTTAATCAACTATTTTATTTACAGTAAAACCATTTTCTTTTTTAGCCCTAGAATTTACAGCATTTTAAAATTTGCTGATGACATCGCTATGGTCTGTCGCTCTTTCAAACCTGCAATACTTATTCAGTCTTTTTGAAAATGTCTTGTAGCCCTTGCAGACCTTCTGGAACAAAACAGTCTCAAGATATGTCCTAATAAAAATCCAATCGGTTTCTTTGAATAAAGAAAACCTCAACAACTCTGACTTAGTATCAGGTATATTGGTAAGTGATGTTTTAATCTCCTCGTTTCTGAGAATTAGATGTCTTTGTGTCTTTTATTATATAGTAAAGTCTACGTTAAGCTTTACGCGCTGATTACAAATATCATAGTGAATACTTGCAACAAGTCTATTTTCGTGGTAAAACCATGAAAATGAATAAATGATAATCTGAAAGAAGCGTAAAAATCGTGGTTTTTTGCGTTCATCTAAGTTAATACGCAAAGTTCCGCAAAATCTCGCTAACAAAAGTAATATATTTTATCAAAATACATATTTTAGTGACATATATTTTTTGTACCAGTGATATTTTTCTATCAAATTAGTGATGCATCGATTTTTATGAACAATACAAAAAATAACTTTTGAAGTTTACCTCAGCCAATACGCAAAATGTAGCAAAATATTTTTAACAAAAGTTGTAGATGCTATTGACATACACATTTTTTGTTTGGAATATTTTTTTTGCAAGTGATAGCTTCCGGGAAAATTAATGATACATCTGATGGTATGTAGCAGATTTCAATGCAATAAGCGGTAGGTTTTTCTGTAACGTTTGTGCTTATAGTACTTACAGGCGTTTGTTTCTTGCGTGGATTGATTATTTTAAAGGTTTTTCTCTTCCGAGTCCTAATTAAGATGAATAAAACATATAATATTTCCATTTTGAGTATGATTCTTTAAAAAAGAGAAAAAAAACATTGTAGTATTTGCGACAAATCGAACTTATTCCAACTGAACTATTTTGCTCAAGACACAAGGAGAAGATGACTTTTCTGAAAACCGAAATGACTTGCAGCTAGTTCTTGTATTATAAGGCAGGTTAGTATCGTCACACTAATACCTTTGCAAAAAATACCTGGTCTTGGAGGTGCTACATTTACCCAGCCGCTTCTCTTCTTGTTGGGATATCTGCGTGGTTGCTCATGACAGTCACTTTAAAAAGAAACGTCCCATCGGAGGTGTCGGTGAAGTAGTTGAAATAGATGCACTCCTAAATTTATCGGTTGGCAGTCTGTCTTGATAAGAAGAGAGATCAGCCTGACTTAAAGTAATGTAATAAAAGCATGTAGATAGTCTCTCCAGCGAGAAGGTGTATTATGACGCTTTTTTCAACGAGCTTAGGGTCTTTGGGGATGTAGATTTTGTTGATCTTTAGCGTAGATCCTAATATTACCTACGTAGAATACATAACTTACCTTATGCTTTTGATTTCCAGGTTTGCCGCAGAAGTTTCTTCGAAATGGTGTATTGCGAGAAATAGTGACAATAATGTAAGGCAAAAAAGGGAAGGGCTCACAATGTCTCCCTGAAACACACCTCTCTTAAAGGTGACGCTGTTGATTGTCGCACGATGTTTTACAGATGGGCTAGTAAATCTGGTTTTCAAAAGCGACATCAATCTCTTTATGTAACGACAGGTAGCGCCAGTAGGATGCTGCCGCGTTGTGCATACGTCTATCGCCATACAGGTTTAATTGTTCATACAATCCTGTTATTTGAGATATCCGCAAATATCTTACACAGTTTGCTTAGACTAATTATTGGCCTGTAATTCGTAAGGTTAGCTAATTTGCCCATCTTTTTTAGGAGCACTATGTGCCCTTCTACCAACCATTCCGTAAGGCGGGCCAGATGCTGGTATATTAGAAGATACTTCTTCCACCATAAGGTCTTGATACTATTCGGTCCTGTTTAGGCGGATAGTCGACAGTTGTTGGAGGGTCTTAGAGAAGTCGAGATGGGTCAGACAGAAAATGTTGATTTACTCCTACGTACCTTTCTCTTTCTCTCCTCTAGAATTCTCATAGCATTAGATAAAATCGTATTTTGTCAACAACATGCTTTCTGATTGTCAGCAGCTATGACTTGTTAAGTGTATGCTGACGGATCCGTAGTTCGCGTGCGAACTGTTGGACCCTGACAGTTGAATTCCTGACAGATGTTGTGTAGCTAATCTTACACTAAATGCGGGACGCGTGCTGTCTTTCCCAGCCTATCTCAGTGCTAAGTCTATGCATTTGTCTTTTGGTCCTATGATTTGCCGTTGACTTTGTTTTTTGGTCGTAAAAGTATTCTTCGGAGTTTCAGCAAATGATTTGTCGCCCTTCAGGCAAAAATTTTAGGGATTAAATTGACTCAAGTAAACGTTACTATAATCAAATAGTAGAAATTAGCCAAGACGTTCAGCAAGTAGATTTTTAAATGAAAGGCCAAAGTTATAATGGTGCCCGACGTGGGGCGTAGGATGAGAAATAATGAACAAGGGTTAACAGAGTCAAAATTAATGAATTTATAAAAATAAATTGATGAAGTAAAAATTAATTTATTGTAAAATTATTCAATTGAGTAATAATAGCTTTGTGGAAATTAATGGTTAAAATAAAAATTGATTTATCGTTCAAGGAATAATTAACTAAATAAAAATTATTCAAGCTGGGTAAATTAGGCAAAAATGCAAGCAAAAATTAAAGTAGCTAATAACCTAGTCAACGCTGTAATAGATTTTTATATGGCAAACAATAATATCGGAGCCTAAACTTTCAGTTTAGCTGAATTGGCATGCAAACCAGTGTCTTGTCCAGGTGTGGAATTTTCAGAGTCTGGTTCTGGTGCCACACAACTTATTGAGGGTCGCTGTACACTTCTGATACATTTTAACGATATAAACAAAGAAAGTGAATTTAAAATTATTCTGAACTTGGAAAACCGTTGCATTTTTGGAATAGACTTGGTCGGTGAATTGAACGTTGACTTTAAACAGAGCAACTAGTTTAATTTGGACTACTGGTAAAACTGTAGAGAAACTGAAGCGATTTTGATGATTCATCGCTGGCCTTCATGACACCATTGCTTGAATCAGCGTGTTATAATAAATACTGCCAGGGCCTAGTAAGTAATAAAGACAAATTGTTTGACAGCAAGATGAGATCGTGTCTTGCTATAGTCCTCATAGGACGCAAACTCAAGTGACAAAAATTTTGAGTTTGGGTCGTATGATAAAGTAGCTGCTTAGTCGGACATTGCATTTGAATAAACGGAACTTATTACCTAAATGAAGGCGTGGTTAACGCAACTAGTAACGAAATAGCAGTTTGCATTTCCTTCATAAATACTATTTAATAAGAAAATAGCAGTAGGCATTTTCTAACATTACTATTAAGGATAATATAAAAAAATTTTTGGATAAGCCCGCATTTGAGGTACCTCAATCCATTATGGATATGGATGAGAATGATTAGGGGAATGGCTAGATGAAATGGGTTACAGCTCACTGGGTTCTGCTGACGTCTTAAGAGATCGAATCACTCTGCTCCAAAAAAAGGCAGGTATGCCTAAAATCCGTTTGACCAGTGAGGACAATGAGAATGATAATAGGCTTTCAAAATTAACCCTGACGGAAATTATCACCTACTTGCAGGATACTGCGGAATTCGCTGTGGACCCTGCGGCGATTATTGAGAAGTTCAGTGAAACTACTCAATTCAGTAATGAGACCTGCTTTTTGAACGAGCGCCGCAAGCCCTGATACCTGTCCGTTAAATACGGAAGCTACAGCATACAGTTTGGTAGGTACTAACCCGAAGACCTTACCCCATCTAACATACTATCTACCATTTTAGGACACTTATGTCCCTACAGTGCGAATCGCAAATCTCACATCAAGTACTGTCACTACGACGGTTAGCGGTAGTGGTACCTTTATTTTCACCACGGTCGGATTCACAACAGAAACTCTTAGCTTAAGTTCTAGGCATTACGTGTCTACTCAGGAACGAGAATCTACGTAGGAGTCGCGTATAAGGTCAGCTAATTATCGATATGCCCCCTAGTCTGGAAATTATCACTTTTTTCAATTTTCCAACAGCAAGCAAGACTGCCAGGAAGGTGAGATCTGATGGTGGGCGTACGTCGGGTATGGGTACCACCTCACACTTGTTAGGGGCAATACCCAAGATCATAGGACCCGAACGAGTAATGAACACAACGGAGTTTAGTCTTGATAACTGTGATAAAGGAGATTTCGTGGGCTCTCGTACAGATAGAGAGAGAGAGAGAGCCAAGGCATTTAGAAATGCCATAAGAGGATTCGGCTGTATCACAGATTAGGCCGAAATAATTTTCAGACACAGTTGGGCCAATAGACCGTTAGTTCCGGGCTTTACAAACACACCAACTTTTGTAAGGGGTGTGACGAACCCTCCCAATCCAAGAAGTACCCCCATTTATGGTGCAATAACGGCAACTAGGGCATGCTATGTAAATCAACATTTTAGCAGTTTGCTCGGGACACACCTTATAAACCGTACAGCCTAGGCTGCCCGAAATCGACAAGAACAGGACGTGAACTTGTTAATTAGGGACCTCAAACAAGTAATATCCCTCTTCCAAGATAAGATAAGACTTTGTATTTCATAGTGAAAACTTATGGCATTAAATATCCAAGGAACAAACACATTAGCGTTAAGAGTTTTCTGACTTAAGTCCAGAACGCTAAGGAAGTATGCTGCCTCACCGACGAGGAGATATCAACTGCGACTTTATTACTGTTGGATGATTTGCTAGCTGAGTGATTCTGTATAGACCGATGGGCTTAGCCAAGTTGAAAAGGTTTTAAATCGGCCTTTTGTACCTAGATCGGTAACGTTTATTATCAGTAAAAGCTGATAAACAAGTTGCTAAGGGGTATCAAAAAAAGGATCAATTAACGTCTAACTATTTCATCTGCATCTAAAGACTATATTGGAGGTTCTCTTGGCCCGTAACACTACAGAAGCAAATGGAGATGGCGTATACTAACCTGCGCTCAGACATAAAACAGTTGGTAAGGCGTCACGAATTCTTTGAGTACAACGGGTTGGCTTTCTTGACAGCTGACGCAGAAAAAACGCTAAGCACTATGAAGAAAGAGAGGTAGCCCACGAAGAGGAAAGATTTATTTTTCTCTAAATTTGCCTGCACTCCGCTTAAGAACATTTCAGGCAAAAGCGTGTCCAGAAAAGCCAGTTTCGTCTCAGCAAAAGATAATCTAGCCAATGTTCTTCTCAAATTAGTAACAGTTTGAGATAGAAAGAACTTAGCTGACAATAAGGACCAAACGACTTTAGAGCAGTCGGATACAAGCAGGCCGCGTTCTAGTCAAGTAGATGTAAAGCCGCACGACCCTATATTGACGTAGTGATTCGCGGAGAGCTTATTCATTCATTGGTGGACACAGGGTCGGCAAATACCTCCATGTGTGCGAATGTACTAAAGCTAATTGAAGCAGGAAATAATAAAAAAAATTTACCAAGAGGGTAGCGGTCATGTTAGCTAATGGAACCTTAGAGTCTGTCATAAGCTAAGTTTCAATCCCTATCAGCTTGGGAGGAATAACTCACAAAATAGCAGTCCAATTAATACCAGGCCTGGCTGACCTGTATGTGTTAGGCATGGACTTTTCGAAGGAGCTTGTGCTTGTTATTTACGCGAGAGATACAGAAATTTTAATGTCTAAAGAGCCATTCATGAAGTTTTCTTTCGGGGTAGTGGACGAAGGTAAGCAAGAGAATTGCAAAGGAATGGCCACCTTGTCGAAAGACGAGAAGGGGGAAATTTAACTTATTTTTAAAAGGGGTGCTTTCTTCTCCTTCAGATAGATTATGTGCGGCTGAGTTTGTCAAGCACGTGATCGACACGCAGGAAAGCTCTCCTATAAGACAAAGAAACTATCGCATTTCAATAAAGGTTCATGAGGCGTTACTCACGAAAGCCCAAAAATTAATTAACAACGATTTCATTGAGTTCTCATCGAGCAAATAGTGTTATTTAGTCGTAGTGGCTCGCAGATAGAATAAAGGATATCAGATGTACATTGTTATAAATTTACCTGGTGCCTGAAGCTCCAACAACATTAGGTTGGAAGTGTGAACCTATCATCTTTTTATCGGGCAGTGTTTACCCCCAATAAACTTATATTTGTCTGTAAGCCTATGGGAAAGGCAAGACTCCAAATAGATACTGATTTTTTCATATATAACTTAAAAAATCTTACTTTTTCACTTGATACCCTACCATTTATTCAATACATTTCAAGTAGTCAATTACCAATCCTATTACTTAGATTATCTAGCCAACTGAAATAAGCAACTATTGTAAGGACTTTTATTTCCGCATAGACTGATGTTACAAAAATCGGAGAAGTGAGCGAAAATCCAATTTATTGACCTTTCACGAAAGATTTAACAAGGTCTCGAAAATCACCAATTATTTATATCAAGCCATATTAAAAATTCTAGATTAAGAATTAAAGATGAATTGCCAGTCTGGACCCTGAAAGAAGCTTGTAAATGCCGCAAAATGATCCTCTGAATGATATGTTTTACAATACGTTCGGACCAGAAAAAATGGATAATTTATAAAAGGAGGAATTAAATTAAATCTCTTTTGCGTAATTATTTTAGGTACTAATAAAACAATCTTAATACATAACATGTGTTTCCATATTTGTCTATTTCCACTATTTTTTTTGAATATATTTTAAATATTATATGTCTCAATACTTTATTGAAATTAATAAAAACTACTGTAAACAAAATTTCCAAAAAATGTTCCTTTTTTTCAAAATCCATCTAAAACAGTTTATTTAAATGTTAACCTAAACTATACCTCAACCTGCAGTGTGCATTAGAGTACGCGTAACTGACCCATTATCAAAATTATGTGTATCGGACACTCGACCCATAATCTGGGCGATCGCGCTTACAAATACCACTTCACCGCGGTAGAACACCCTAAAACGAGTAAAAAGGATTTTCTTATAATTTACTCCATCAGTGATTAATTTATCGCAAGGGTCTCCCATAACGGCGGTGACATTGATCGACCTTTACTGCCATTGCTTTTTAATTTTTTTTATCGCCGGCACAAATTCCACTATCAGGCTTATCATATGGCTCACAGAAAAAGATTCCGCTTAGGCGCAAGCACATGCAAGCCTTGGTCAAACACAGAGTGAGTAGACGCGTCGAAGTGTACAATCCTATGCGCGTAGTACCAAGGTTCTTATACAACGAACGGTACGTGGTCATAGCGGACGCCTGATTGAGCACATTCATAATGAAGCGTCCCCCAATAACTCGCCATTTTCCCTATGCAGATCTACAAGACTGTTAGTAGTCTATGGCGAGTTACTTCACTAATATGCGCCCCGGGCACGACGCGAACACTTTTTAGGCACACCTAATGCATCTGGTGCGCTCTTAAAATGTTGGCTACGGACGTGTGACATTTCGTCTCAGGATAGCAACGCTTTTAGAGTTGCTGTACTTTTATCGGGTAGTCCTTCGTTGTAACCACTGAAGTGAGAAAGACCAATGGTGGAATGTCGCTTGAAGATATGTATAGCTACGCTTCTGCGTTAACTCGTTTTTATTGCAGTGATCCTCTTCTTCGCTATCACAGTGAAA
>JAUELO010045930.1:0-10225 GCA_032357855.1 Amphibolips quercusostensackenii | reverse complement strand
GTCTCTTAAAATTTAGAGAACATTGAATTTGATTCCTAAGCCTCGACCTGCTCGACCAGAGCCGTCGCGTCGACGAGCTCCTATACTGGCATCATTTTAGTAAATTTATTTATTTTCTTAGGCTGTTAAATAAAATTATAAATATTAAACCAATTCATAAAACTAGCTGAAAGGATAATTTGCTTGTGAAAATCTGCCAGTCCACGAAAAATTTGAGTGCAATTTTTTTGGTCTCCAATTCCAACCTTTTCAAAACATTTTTTACTCTTGCAGTAAAATTCAGCTGGTTATAATTACTTGGATTTAACAGACTTTTGAGATACTGATACGTATTCTACACACTATAAATATAAGAATGAGCGCAATATAAGATTTTTATACTATGTAAAATTTTATAAACGGGTCAAAAATTGTTTATCACGTATTAAAGACTTTTTACGAAAATAGCATAAATAGAGTTTGTAGAAAATCTTATAAAGAACATAATAAACCGATATAGTATTAGAGACATTAAATAAAAATTACGGTTAATTTCTAAATCGGAAATAAAAGGAAAAACTTAGAACAACTATTTTTAAGTAAATAATTACGTCTTAAACTATTCTTCCTATAGTAAATTTAGATTTCTTTTTTAAAATTTGTTAGACTTAGCAGTATGACTAGCTTCCTTGATTTCATAAATCAAGTTAAAGATTGAGTAATATGCTTTACTTCATACTGAAAACTTCCTTAATATTTTAAATGTATTACTCAATAAAAACCTGTTTCTTTTATTTCCAGTAGTAGACAGTAGTATGTACCTTTTTTTTTTGCTTTGCTAATATTCTTAGCCCTATTTTCTTTATTTCTGGTCCTCTTTCTACCTCCAGTTGGAGTTTCTGGCAAACTCGATGACATTTACTTTTTTAATTATTCACTTTCAATATTTATAGATATATTTGCATGGGAATCAAATTCAATGTTCTCTCGATTTCAAGAGACGTGTGATGCTTTCTTAGCTAATCTTCAAAATAAATTAAAGATGCACACGTTTTTATTTACGTTCTGTTTCTAATAAGCACCCATCCTAAAGACATTGTTTACATAGATGTATTCTAGCGGGCGAAACGGTGCGGTGCAACCGGACACCGTAGTTATCACCTCTGACGCGCTCGATCAATGCTATTTGTGAAGTGAAAATATTTAGGGGAGACCGGGGCGAGATGAGCATAGTAATAATTTTTAGTGAAATATTTTCAATCTATACTAGTTTTTAAAAATGTAAGTGGTTCTTTACATTATTTCAACCTTTATGTACCAACTGTATGGAGGACGAAGTGTTTCAAAAATATTGATTGCCTGAAAAATATGAAAATTATAAACTGTGCCTATGTCTCATCTCAACCCAGCTCTGGGTCGAGACGAGACACGTATTGGGTCGAGATGAGACACGCTAACTATTTATTACTTTTTGTCAATAGAAGTTTATTTCTGGTGTGATTTTGTAGGTATAATTTAGCCTTATTACTTAAAAAACGGGTTTATAAATATATAAAAGTTAAACACAATTATTTTATTTATTTGTACATAAAATAGAAATTGCAACCTCCTAACATTTTTAACCTCTAGAAGTCTTATCACAGTCTTTTTATCTATTTTTCTGCAAAATTAAAAGGAATATTTCTGAATATAAATTTTAGAAAATTGCTGCATCTTATCAGTGCCAATAAATGAAAATTATGCCTTAAATATGCTGAAAAAAAAAACCTACAATTGATTAATTAGATTAACCTTTAAATCGTATAACAACAAAGACTTACGCTTTTATAAATACACCTCATTTTATAAATTATACGTACATATACTCGTATTACTCACCTTTTTGCAAGAAATTCCTACCGAAATATCTTTTTGCAAACATTCTTTAACTTTACGAGATAAAGTTGCTCTTGGAACTTGGTAATCAATTGCAACTGCTCTAACAGTAGAATTCTTTTGCAAGACAGATTTTACAGACGCAGCCATAGACTCTTCTGACTATGACTATCTGTCAGTTTTTCTTCTATAGGTTCTCACCATTGCAACAATTTTATATTTTTGAACTCTGCACTTGAAACTTTTCGTCCGTCTCCATAAAAGTGTTAAGAGCGCCCAGTGACAAGCAGAACGTGCGTGTCTTATCTCGCCCCATAAACCTGGCTCATTCCGCCCCAAATCACATTTTTGATCAAATCGTAAATATAACCGGTATTTAATAAATAAATGTGTATGAATACATGACTACATTAAAGTTCGATAAATGAACATAACGAAAAACCTTAGGTTGAAAATATTATATGTTATTTTAAAATTTTTGTTGTGTTTTAAAATACGACAGGATAACAGGATTCAGGTGTTGATATTTTAATCGTTTTTATTTCTGATTTATTTAATTTATTTAGTTTATTTTTTTATTTCGAGGTATTCAATATCATTATTTTTGTTATACCTGAAAAGAACAGTAATGAAAACCACACATTTTGAGAGAAAATTCAGTGTCTCATTTGACCTCGTATGCTCATCTCGGCCCGGTCTCCCCTAAATTTTCATTAAAATTGACATATTTTAAAGCAGATATATCATTACCTATATGACTAAATTTTTTTTAAAAGTAAAATGTTTTTAAAATATAACACACAAAAAAAAATTACTTCGATATGAAAGTTTCTTTTTCCTGTGTGGAGTACGTGTATTCAAATGCAGTTTCCCTCTTTCTTTATGAATTTTCGTTTACAATTTTGCATTTGATAGCTATTTTCAAATATGTCAATTTTATTATAAATTTAGTTGTTTATAATGCTGTAACTTGAAAAGGGTAAATTGTAAAAAAAAGTACAATGTAAAAAGTCTTGTATTATGTGAAGGGTTATGAAAGACATTTAATAGGTTGTTAAAACTATTTCTAAAAAAAGAATATATATGTATTAAGCAAAAAATACGCAATTTTTGAAAAGAAGATTTTACATATACATAGTCATTGCACTTTTATTAACTTTTCACAAAACGAAAAAGTTAATGTGCGGTAATCCTCTTTTCTGAAGTTCTATAACGGATGCGTAAGGCAGTAACTCTCCAAACAATTCTTTAAAAATAATTTCATCTAATTAATAATCTACTTTTAATTCGAAAACCTACTTTATTTTGAAAACCCTAATCGAAGCTCCTTCTGAAACTTCGATTTTCGTACAGCAGTTTCCATAGCACACTCGAGCCCTGAAATTGTTCTTCTAGACTTTAAGAAACGAACTATATTTGTGATCGAATTTTCGACTCCGTTTGACTACTACATCACTGCTAAGGAGAATGAAACGGAGGAGAGGTATCAATACCTCAAAAGGGAACTGGTTCGTAAGCTCAAAGCCATACCCGCGTGCCAAAAACATGCTAAGGCACTTACGGGATGGATGCAAAAAGCTGTCATCCTTGGGTCGTTCCGTATCCTCAAGACACACGAGGGTTTCGCCGGCCGGTTGTGATTTCGTCGTGTCCTGTGGCCATACATCTCACGCTCGGGAGACGTGGCCATAGGTGTGATCTACCGCGGTTCTTCTGGGAGCTGGTGTTATTTTCAAAGATGGCAGTTGCTCCCAGTTGGACCCTGCGGTGGTTGTTTAACCTGTTTTTATATATCATATACCTATATTCAAAATAAAAAGATATTGTGTGGAAATTATTCCTTAAGCATTCCTCAAGAGGTGACTTAACTTCAACTTATAAAAAGTCTATAACAAGTACATCTTTTTTTTCTATTTTTTCGGAAACTGAGCTCTTCTCAGTTGAAACCTCACGTTAATTTTAAAATCGCGGTGGTAGAGGTTAATGTTGAACGATTTGAAAAAAAGGAATTTTTTTCCAGAAAACGAACAAATTGGGGGGAACCATCACTAAAAATCTAAAGTCGAATTTTTGGACCACCCTAATGGATCATATTAGCAATTTCAAAGTGCTAATTTTTATTACCGTTCCATTACGTTAAGATTTTGAATACATTCGAAATTTCCAGGCTCAAGATTTGTATCATTATGGTTCACATTTTGCCTTTTAGAAATTAATATTTCTATGAGAGTTGGGAAAAATTTGTACTAGGTTGAGGGCTTCGTTACCCGCGACAGTGGACGAAAAAATTTTTAGGAATGGTTATCCGATGTAGGGTGAAATGAGACAGTTTACTAAAATTAAGCAAATATCCCTCTTTCATCGTAAGGGGATGGAGGCACACCCCCTGGCTACGCCACTGTCAACAGTTATCAGTTTAAGTTGGGGAGGGGGCGTGCATGATTTTCGACCGTCTGGCTATACGTATATAGACCATAGTTTGATAAAGATTTTCGATGTATACCTTTTAATTCATTATGTTCATTATGGCTTGAGAAAGTTTGCCCTATAAATTTTTTATAATTCCCCTTCAGTTTTGAGATATTTATGCAAAATGAAAATTCTAAAAAGAGGATGTGAATAGGCAGGTTTGTTCAAGAACCATATTCCATCCTCCATTGTCAAGAATTTGCGCATACCTGCGCACCTTGTTTTCTCTTTGCATGCCCTCGTTGTTCTAACTGATCGATGTCTTATTTCTCAGTTGTACAGTCACTATCATTATTGTCACTTGAGTCACTTGAATTTAAATTTCTTTTAAAACGTGATTCCGTCGATCTTTATAGGTTGATATCCATCGCAATTATAATTTCTTGATTGAATAACATATAAAAAGTCACTTCTAGTATTAGTTGAAGCGATATTTAACTTTTTGACAATTATTCAATATTAAACGGATATGACTGTCATGACTGTACTTGACTGTTGTCGCGTTTTCTGTTTTGATCGTTTGTCTGCACGGAAGGAAGAACACGCAATTGAGGTGATGGATGCAATAAATCGACAAGCGCTCGAAAGCGCGTAGAAGAATTATCGACTCAGGAAAATCCATCGAAAAAAGTGGTCAAAACGTAAAACAAAATATTTCTTCGTGTTCACCTTGACGGTGAAAGTGAAAGGGAATAATGACGTGGATGTTTACGTTTTCGGGTAGACATATCAGTCCTTACTTGAAACTGCTTTCAGTCCCTAAAAATTAGATTCTCATCCCTTTATGTCGAAGTTCAATATCGGGTTGCAAAAGTGATTGAACTGTGCTACTGTAGTTCACAACATGAGTTAGTGTTGTAACGGATGTTTTAACGCAGAATTGGGTACAATTTTCCTAAAGCTAGGGCGCCATATCCTTAATAATGTAACCAATCTTAACCTATTTCTTTCCAAGTCTTGTCTGTGTGCGGCAATATTTGCTAATATATTCTCTGTATCGTCGAGGCTAAGTCGTGCCTGTCTAAGGTCATTATTAGATATTTGTTTAGGTAGTTAAAATGGTTTTTTTCCGTAGGATAAGGGTATGATTTTGGTCAAAGTTCGCATTTTAGTGTAGCCAAATAATTTTAAATTCAGCATATTAAATAACTGATCGTGAATGTGCAATAAAATTTAGAAAATTTTATAATTTTACTAGATAGAAACTTGGTCTATTTTATTAAAGATAAACGAATTTTAGCAAAAAGAATAACAAAAGAACATAAATCTGGATACTAAAATTAGAATCATATATACTGAGCTCACTTTCATTCATGAATGGACATAAAAGAAATACGAGCCATAAAAAAATTGAAATAAATATTACAAAAAATAAAACGCAGACGAATTGTCTTATCAAGATCCTCTCATCCCAGTAAAGTTAAATTGTGGCATCTTTCTTCAAACTTCTTTTAATAGAGTGAATTCCAAAAACCTGTGCACTTAAACACTTTTAGATCCGTACCTGGCGTCGTTCACTTTCACTGCTTTTTATTTAGTTAAACTATCGCCATACGGCGTACAAACAAAAATGAATACTATGAATTAGTATGTACTTATGGGAACGTCTGATCGCGTTCTGACTTAAAGCTCTGGGTTCGACTTCAATTTCACGACTTGGTCCGCTCTTTTCCACGATTCCGCGCCTTTTGCCTTTACACGAGAAATATCTACTTTATTTCTTGAAAAATTGCATACCAATTATTCCATCTTCAGGCAGGGAGAAGTTTTTTGCTATAATGTGGAATAATTGTTTCTTTCCAAAATATTCAATGTACACAACGTCGGTCGAGTCATGTGAGTCGTTTACCATGGGAAATTGTTTATAACATTTGAATGTTTTGTCTTTTGGTATAAGAGCTTTGTGTTTAATTGAGTTTATCGTTGCTCCGCTATCTACTGGCTGGCCTTAAAAAATTGACTTGCTTACACTTCAATTTTTTACTGAATTTTCTTAAAACTAACATCCATCCACACTCGCTTTGCGTCGCATTGACAAACTCTACCTCTGCAGTTAATACCTAATAGGGGAAGTGGGTCTAAAACGGCCTGTGCGATAATATGGCCAATCTTTACTAATACATTAGGAAAGCCAAATTACTGTCGTTTTTTAGTGCAGTTATAATTACTAATTAAATTACCATTTTAGGGAGGTAATTTTAAGCATCAAGTGTTTGAAGACAAATAATAGAACGCGATAATATTTTTATACTTAATTGTGTTATCAATTTTTATTTGATTTCAGGCACAATATTATGTAGATTACCTTGTATTATTTTTATTGTTGTTAATGGTAATTTATGGTTCACACACTAAGCTGTTATATTAGTATTTAACTAATGTTGAATAATAAAAATGTTAATTAAAAATAAACAAAACATAAAAGTATCGCTACTTGTCTAAAACGGCCAGTGGGTTGTGTGGTTAAAACGTCCGACTGTCATGCAAAGTGTAAACTTACGCGAGTAAATACAATTTTCTTTACTTTTCCTTATTTTGATTGTGAAGCAAATCTTTCGATTTACATCTAATTCACATTTTTAATGTTTAAGACAATTTTCGTATAAATTATAACACTTTTTAACGCAACATTAAAAGTTCGGATAAACGTTGAAACCTCAAAATTCAATATTTCCATTTAAATAAACAAATTTCAGAACTAGATATGGTTTTCTCCAACACAGGTACTAATTGTTTGATAGAAAAATCACTATAGATCGGAAAAATGTGTAATATATCAATAATTTCTTTCTAAAGCAAAAAGTTTGAAACTTAACCTGAACTTTTAAATTTGTGCTTTTTTTTGTAAGAAATATTAACTTGCATATTGATCTACTTGGTAATCATATTTCTGTCTGAAAAGAAATTAAGACCATAGAACGAAAACAAATTCAAACGTAACATTTCATTTGCATTACATAAAAAAATTGGTTTTAAGGTTAGACCTTCAATCCAAGACTATGATAAATGATAAAGGGCTCTGTAAATTTCGGTCCGACAAGTTACGATTACGCACACTAGTAGTAAATTTAGTATTAAATTATTTTAAATCTTAATGGAGCTTAAAAAATGACGGAATACAGGAGAATGGGATTAAGCTTTTACTTTATAAAATGTTGTTATATCATATCTCTAAAATAAAAAAAGTTATCCTCACAAACAAAATACTGTCAGAAATCATTTAACAACTATAGTTACAAAGTTTATTAGAAAATAAAAAAGTTTATAATTGTTTAATTTCGGTGGACATTTTAACTGCACGTTTGGTTAAGATTTCCAAAAAACCTGACCATTTTTTCTCGACATTGTATACTTGTTTAAATGGTTTAATTGTGACTCTTAACTATTTCAATGTTTAGAACATATAAAAGTATTACCTATAACTTAATTTCTTGTTACATAATGTTCAATATTCAAAAGTAATCTTCTTTTCAATTCTAAACTGGCCATTTTAGACCCACTTCCCCTACTTATCTACTATTTACAATATTTACATTTTACTTATATCTACGTAAATCTTCTCCTATTTACAATCTTTCTTTCTCCATTCCACTTCCTCCTTCCTTTTCTTCTTCTCGACGTTACTCAACACCCCATTCACCTATGCTACTGCACTTTCATCCCTCTTTTCATGCATCAATACCTCCATGCTTATCGTATTCCTTTCCACCTCTTCGCACTCATCCAACCAGTGCTCTACTGTTGCATCCCCCTTCCTACACAATTCACACATCCTCTTCTCCCTAGAAACCCAGAACCTATTAAAACCTTACGTGGACCCATATCTCATCCTCGCTATAAGCTCCTGACTTCCTTTCTCTCCTTTCTCACACAAATATTGCGCGCTCTCTCTGGGCATAATTCACCCATAGTTCCCGTTATACCTTGACCTTGTTATTTTCTCCTCCCCTACTGTCTTCTCTCTCTCTCTCTCTCCCTCCATGCCGTTTTTCTCAAGCATCTCATTCACTTTCCTTCCTTTCCTCGTGCATCGTTCTCACTTTATCCATCTGCATTCCATTCGTTCTAAAATACCTTTCTCTTTCAAACTCTCCCCCTCTACTGTTTTCCATCTCCCATCAACACTCCCTAACCAGTTTACTTTCCCCCCTCTTCCAAAAATTTCTTCTCAAGTTCACACGCTCGACTCCCTGATATAATCCCTAAACTCGTTCTCCCCGTCTCCCTCCTAACAATATAATTATGCGTATTCCTTGCCAGCCCCACTGTCCACTTCACACACCGCTCCTGTATCCTCTTTACCTCCTCGCTTTCCTTCCACCCCACACCTCCGCTCCATAAAATAAGCCACTCATCACTAGTGATTTGAACAATTTTATTTTCCTTACAAAATTTTTAAAGGTTACACTTGTTAAATAAATAACTTTGCCAGATGAGGAATTGTCAAACAAGAATCGTGAGAGTTAATTAAAATAACAAGTTGTATTCCATTTTAAAAATTTTGGCAGACTAAGACCTTTTTCGAAATCATACAAAACACTCACTCGTTTTTATAGACATTTTGCTCCCTAATAGAGGAAGCTTTGTAATGGTTACATTTTCGAAAATTTTTTAATTCATTTAATTAAACGCTCGTGGTAAGAGAAGAAGCGCAAAGGGATAAATTAAGTACTAGAGCGGGAAAGAGGGCATGGAAATTTGAGACAAAGCTAAGGGAAGGACAGGGAGGGTAGTTTGCGAGAAAGTGTTTGACAGAGGTGCAGGAAAGTAGAGGGAGGGCAATGGAATTAACGAGATGGTAAGAAGAAAGGAGGAAGCTTTTAAATAATAAAGATATAGAAGACGGGACTGGAGTAAACTATGAAGAATTGGGAAAAAGGGACAGAAAGACAATTTAAAGAAAGATTGTGGTTGATTGAGAAATCTAAATATAATAAATAGTATAAGTTTATAAAAAGAGAAGGAGTACTAAAATATTTGGAAAAGGGATAGGGAGAAAGAAGATGGAGAAGAATAGTAAGGCTTACATTGGAAAACGAGGTAAGGAAACGTATGTATTGGGAAAAGAAATAGAACAGAAATCGCAGAATTTGTCAATAAGAAAAGAAAACATGGCTGCAAGTATGGGAAGGATGTGGGAGAGGAATGGAAGATAAAGGAAGCTGGCAAGAAAATGTGGTAAAGATTCTAGGTAAGGATGGATTGGGGGAACAGTAGATAAAAGAGTTGGAGAAAGCTAGAGAACCGAATGAGAAAGAATGGATGTGAAAATAAAGAAGACGACTTTTCTAAAAACAGTTCAACTTTTAACCCGCAAATATTAATTTTCTACCAAAGAGACAAATTTCCAACACAGTAATTTAATTCTCAATCAAAGGGATGATTTTTCAATCAATATATTGAACTTTCAAAAAAAAACATATATTTTTTTTAACAATATAGTTCAACTTTCTACCCTGAAGTTAAATTTTCTAACCAAAAAGGCAAATTCTCAACAAATACAGATTTTTCAGTCAAGGAAAAAAAATGTCATTCAAATAGTTGAAGTCTCAAGATAAAAGACGAATTTTTTTTAAAATAGTTGCATTTCGAACCCGAAAATAAGAATTTTCAACAAAAAAGTTAATTTTTTACCAAACAGTTGCAGTTTTAACAGAAAAAAAGAAAATTCAAACCAAAAAGATTAGTTTTTTTACCAATAAAGACGAATTTTTAACTAAAGAATATCAATTTTGAGCAAAAATGGAAAAGTTACATTTTTAGGTACAAAATAATTTTAAATTAGAAAAAACGAATTTTCAACCAAAAAATGAATCTTCTAAGATAAAAATAAATTTTAACAAAGTGGTTTAACTTTTAACGAAATATGTGAATTTTAATTAAAAAAAATCAATTTTCAGCA
>JAUELO010045895.1:0-10226 GCA_032357855.1 Amphibolips quercusostensackenii | reverse complement strand
CACACGGACACGCACTAATACTAAGCGGGCCAGAACCCGCCCTGCTCATCTACTCACGCCAATTTTCACTAGAACAAAAATGTTTAGTTGTAAGTCCAACATATAAAGAAATACTACTACAATGTGAATATTTTTTTTATCATAAAATATAATTTAGTAGAGGAGTGTCGTACAGGTTGGGACACTGTATAGGTAAAGACAGAGCGTTATCTCCAGTTCTTTGCACAGGTACTACCTCTTATTACTGCCGCACATTAGTATTAATAGTAGTTCACCAAATAGTGTGATAACAAGAAGTAAAATAATTATCGTGTTCACGTTATTTAACCCCATTTAAGTCAGCATACGCGCGCACACACACATACACACACACACAAAGCTACACAACACGTCGAAACAGTGCACTGAATCTGTGCATCTAACTGATGATCTCAGAGGGACCGCTCCTTTCACCTTAACCTTAACCTAATATATAGCTTAAGTGCCAGGGGAAGGGTCTTCATGAGCTCCCCTGCTAATATTATAAACTAATTAACTGCTTACCGTTACCGTTACTTTTTAAAATAAGTAACGCGTTACTTTCAAACTCTGCAAATTATACTTACCAATGAAATTAAAGAAAAACAGAAAGACAAGGGGCAGTGTTGAAAACATGAGCTTCATTTTCTTGAACTAGAGAAAACTGATTGCTTGATAATTTTTTTGATTGCTGAAAGTTTAAAAAAACAATTTACTTTATATTAATGACAAATGGTACTTAATTTAGATTCAAGTCGCAGATGAATTTAGTTTGTATTTCGAAAGTCTTATTTAATCTTGGATGGGTTATAATTATATAATCATATCATCTTAAAATATTTTGCGAAGATCCTCTTGTAGAAAGACACGTATTTATTGAAAATTTAATGTGTAAATTGTATTATCTGAGTTGCTTTCATTCCTAATACTTATTGTTAATTTATGGTCCTGTACGATTTCTAAGTTAATGCTTTTTATCTTAAAATAAATTTGAGAAGGGCACACAAATAATGTTGTACAGAATTCCACTAAATACTTGGTTATAATTTAAATATATCGTAAAAAAATATATTAACAGCAACACTCAATGATAAACCTCATTTATTTTCACCATAATAATGTGATAAATGTACATTAATATTTTGAAAACAAAATATTTTTTTCAAATATATTTTATTTTTTGTGGATTTCATTTCTCAGTAATTGTCTGTTTAAACTATAAATTCTTTTCTCTGTATTGTAGAAATGTTTTTATCTAAAAACAACATGTTCATAATTAGTACAAAATGTGCATGCATAAGAATACTTTCAATTAAATATTTTATTGAAAATATCGCACATTTGCTGTATTCATTCCTTGTCTGTTCACCGGACTGCGTGGTTTGAAAAGACTTGGCCAGAAAACGTCAGGAATATCAAAAGGGGGCTCAACAGGGGAACGTTTTGGCGAACCGGATCGATCTTCCGATTGGGAAGAACCTCCTGGATAATTTGAACCCCCTGAAGGAGGAGTTTGATTTCCTGAAGATCCTCCCGGCCCTGGAGGTTTTGAATTTTTTTGAGATCCTTTAAAACTAATTGAAATATTCCTAATACGTCTTGGAGGAGGTGCTTGATCTCGTTGGGGCAATCCAGAACCTGCAGGAATTTTGTTGTTGGACTGTGAACTTAGTTCTGCAAAAAAAAAGTAAAACCTAGTTGATTACAAGTTTATACATTCTCATCATTATTGAGAAGGTATTAGTTTTCTGTACAAGTTTACTCTGAAAATGTTTATCAAATTTCGACGTTTTGATACCAAAATAAATCAAACAAATACATTGATGTTTTTTGCTTAATCATAGAGGAAGCTTTGTAATGGTAAAATTTTCAAAAAAATTTTAATTCATTTAATTAAACGTTCCTCAATTTAAAAATGTCTAATACAAAGTTCTGAGTAATAATCCGGATGTGTGTGTGTGGGGGTATCTGTGTGGATATGTCGATGTCACACTTTTTTATGAACATGATAACTTGAAAACGATGGCAGAAAAATCAATGAAATTTGTAGGGCTTATTTTTATTGCTAATATCTTGAAACTGATCGGAGGATTTCTAAAAATATTTACTGCATTTTTTGTAGCACTTTATAATATCCTCAAAATCGGTTTTTTATAGTAAAACTTGTTTCATTAACATAATTCAAAATTTATGCAAAAACGGAAAAGATTCCCTAATTCGAGGAGATTACGTAAAGTCTTTTTGGCGGAGTTTGGAGTAGGTCAAATATTTGTATTGATGTCTCACATGGTGCGAGGGGTACGTTGACAAAACTATTTGTTACGTGAGATATTTTGACGTTGGAAAATCATTAAACAAACAAAAGTTGAATCGATTTTATTGAAAACAGCGGTTTTTAGAGCTAGTTTTTAACTGTAATACATAGTGCATTAAATGTAGCAAAAATGTAAGTCACTTAATTGGCAATTGTAACAGTATTAGTTGTAATATATCTAATAATATTAGTAGCGCCTAGTAATATTAGAATTAATATTAAATATAATAATCACAAATAAACAAAATAATAATACAAAATAAATAAACAAATAAGGGTATATTCGCAAATTGTAATACGAACATAAATATTAAAGATGATATGTGGTAATTATATAAAAGTGTAAGTATAATGAAATTAGTTTTAGAAAATAGAATGTGTTACTAAAAATAACAAAATTACTTTAACTATTTTGAAAAAAGTTTGCTTGCTGAAATTAAAAATTAATTTTTTTTAAATAGAACTTAACATGTTTTGTAGATAGCTTGCCTTTTTGGTTTGGAAATTCTACATTTTAGATAAATTTTTTTAATTTTTTTACGAAAAAATCTTTAAAGTTTGAGGATTAAACTAATTCAAACTTCAAAAATTTGACAGAAAATGCAATCGTTTTGAAGAAATTGTATTAAAAATTTGTCTTTTCGGCTTGAAACATCAACAAATGGGTAGAAAATTTAACTAATCTTTAAAAAATTTAACTGTTCCGAAGAAATTTGTTTAAAATTTTTGTCTTTTTTGGTGACAAATTGTTCTTGGTTGAAAATGTAATTATCTATTCGATTAGAAATTCATATGTGTTGTTAAAAAAATGGTCTTTTTTGTACAAAATTATTCTCCTAGTTTAAAAATTTCAAACCATTTGTTTGAAAATTTATCTATTTTGTTGAAAGTATGTATTTTTTAGTAAAAAATTATTCTCCTTGTTTAAAAATTAATATTTTCAGTCAAAAATTCAAATGCTTTGTAAAAAGCTCGTCGTTTTGGTTGAAAAATTCAACATTTTCAATAAAATTTTTCTTTCTGGCTCAGAAGATTTTTTAGGTCGAGGATTTAACTATTTGACTGTAAGTGAATTTTTGTGGTATAAGTTATTATTTTTGTGTTAAAAATTTAACGTTTTTGTAGATTATTCAACTTTTTGACTTAAAACTTCAATATTTCGGTAGAAAAGTCAATTATTCGAAAAAAATTACACTATTTTGAAAGAATTTTGGGAAAAATTGGTGTTTTTTTGGTCAAAAATTAATTCTATTGGTTAATAATACTATTACTTTGTTAAAAATGTATATATTTTACTTTAAATTTGCCTTTTTTGTACATAATTAATCTTCTTGGTAAAAAATGCCACCATTTCGTTACAAATTTATGTATTTAATTGAAAATTCAACGTTTTGGTAAAAAAAAATTTTTTTTCCGAAAATTCAAGTATTTAGTTAAGAATTTATGTATTCTGTTGAAAAGTCGTCTTTTTGGTAAAAAATTAGTCTTCGTTAAATAAAATTCAACTATTCAATTAAAAATTAACGGATTTTGTTAAAAATTCGTCCTTTCTACAAAATCAATCTTATGTTCCAAAATTCAACTATTTGGTTACAAATTCATGTATTTTGGTGAGAATTCTTTTTTTTTATAGAAAATGAATCTTCTTTGTTAAATTTTGAACTATTTGGTTAAAACTGTACATATTTTGTTAAAATTCTTCTTTTTGGTGAAAAATTAATCTTCCTAATTAAAAATTTATCTTCTTGTTTGAAAATTCAATTGTTTTGTAGAAAGTTCTAATTAAAAGTAAACAAGTAGGGTATGTGATTGAAAATTTCATTAAAAAATGTATGTAATTTATGCACGGCTCCGTAGTATAAATAATTGACCAAACAGTTGAAATTCAAATTGATATATTGAAAACAACATTTATTTATATTATTAATAAATTAATTACACTTACCAATGGAATTAAAGAAAACCGCAAAGGCAAGAAGCAGAGCTGACAATATGAGCCTCATTTTCTCTAACTAGTAAAAACTGTGTTTTTTTCGAATTTCTCAAATTGCTGAATGATAATTTCCTAAAAACTCGCTGATATATATAGCAAATTTTTTTTGATTAATCTAGCTGCAAACATTGTCAGAAACCAAGTAACGATATTGATTCAATTATTCAATAAGTGATTTGCAGAAAATTGTGTTGTGAGTGTGGTAATTAATTAATCACATTAATAAATCATTTGAGCAAAGATACTATATAGCTGAAGAAGAAATTTAGGAACAGAAAATATGTCTCTAATTAATTAGGACTAATTTTGACGGATATAACTAATTTCAATGTTCACTTTATAATTAAATACATTAAAAGGAACAATTTAAAAAGAAAATAGGCGGAACTAATAGCTGAACTAATTGTTAAACTCTTATAATTTTTCAAAACTTTGGCTCAAACTTACTGCATTTCTTCGTATTTCTTACTAAAAAAAACCTTGTTTCGATTTTTTATGACATGAAACTCATGACGCCACATAGCTGACACAAAGATAAAAAATCGTCGAATGAAGATTGCAGAAAGCTATTTTGAGAACAAAAGTGTCTTTATTCAAATATATTTTGGATTTATTCATTCGATTTTTCGGTATTTTTCCGTTTGAACCAAAAAATTTCTTCCGTCTACTCCCGTCATTTGAAGGTTCACTGAAACTTATTTCCTGGTTTATTTATTCTATTTGTTCCTGATTTAAAGTCATAAATAAATAAAGAATGAAAGATTTTGAATGTCTATAGGCACTTCGTTAAAAGAGGTCTTAGAACTTGAAACGAAAACGAAAAAGTTTTTACATTACGAAATGAAATGACTAAGCAGAAAATTTTGCAGAATGGACTTTGATTAAAATTAATTATTATTAACATATTAAGAGAATTTTACACCTGTGCCAAACCGGATATTTATAAAAAACTTGTTTAGAAAAAAAAATTATTCAGCACAAGGAGAACTTACATACAAATGTTTAATAATCTTACAAATAAATTAGTTATTAAAGAAAATTAAATTAGTAAAACAGAAATTATCTAGGAAATGAAGTTTGATAATTCCACTTTTTTTTCTACAGATGACATTACTTTATTATATAACATACCTATTTTGAATTTGAATAGAAACATCGGTAGGGATAACGTTGATTAAAAAAAAAGAGTTTTCTGTGTTGGAAAAACCGAAGCGCTTATCTACACCTGCTCTGATTTAGAAAAAAAATAATTAGCTAGAATATTCTCTCAATTTTGTCAAATCAAAGACAATAATAAATATTTTGATAATGTGTAGAAATTCTTTAAAATTAAACAATTGCAGATCACAAGACAAGTGAATTATTTATGCAATTAAATAAATCTAAATGCTGTTTCAATTAGATGAACATGCTTAAGTTTAAATTATAAATCAGAGTTACGTTTACGTCTTGGTAACAAATTGGTTAGAAAGAATGTTTCCTGGTTTTCGCAAATTTTTATTTTCATTTTGTTAGGTAGATAACCGTTCATTTTTCGACCTACTGGCGTTGAAAAATTTACTTGCTTACCCTTCCATTTTTACAGAATTTTTTAAAAATTAATCCATACAAATCAGCATCCACCCACACCTTAGGGATCATCCATAAACTACTTCACCACTTTCAGGATATTTTTTCCCCCCGTTCCCCCTCGTTGATAACCGTAGTTTTGTCCTTTACCCCCCCCCCAAAAAAAGTAAAAAAGCCATAGATATTCACAGATTTTACTTTTAAAAAATGGTTTAATTTTCAACGAAACAATAAAATATTAAACAAAATAGTTAAATTTTTACCTGAGTATATTTCAGTTCTTAAACAAAGAAGATAAATTATCAACGAAAGATTCAACATTTTGTATTTTTACAAAACAAGATTTGAATTTAAGGCCGAAAAGAAAAAAAGATAAATTTTCAGACAAAAAAGTCTTTTCTACCATTAATGACGAATGTTAAATTTTTTTAAACAAATTTTTAACAAAACAATTGATTTTTTGACCAAAAAAGACAGCTCAACAAAATAATTAAATTTTTAGCCTACAAGGATGAATTTGCAACCAGAAAGTAAATTCTGATCAAAACAGATGAATTTTCAACCATATAGTTGGACTTTTAATTTAAAAAAATAAGTTTACAACAAAAATGGAATATCTACATTTCTTTTTTTTAATTATTAAGAAAAAAGCGAATTTCCGAACAGTTAAATTGAACCAAGAAACGCAAATTTTAAACAAAATGTCGTTAAATTTACAATAAAAAAGACGAATTTTCAAACAAGGTTGATTTTCTACCCGAAAAGACGAATTTATTAACAAAACAAGTGATTTTGTCACAAAATAGTAGAATTTTTCACTCGCTATTATGGATTTTTAAACAAAATTTGATCATCAAGCAAGTAGTTAATTTTTTGAATATATAGTTCAATGTTTAACCAAATAGTTGAATTTTCTACCCATAAAGATGAATTTCTGACAAAAAACTAATTCTTAATTAAAAGAGATGAATTTTCTACCAAATAGTTGAATTATCAAAAAAAAAAAAAAAATTTTCAGCCTATAATGAAAGAGTTACATTTTCACTTTAAAAGTTGATTTTCAACTAACAAAATAAAGCGAGTTTTGTACCAGTTTGATTTAATTAAAAAGATTAATTTTTAAAAAACAATTGGATTCGTAGACAAGAAAACGGATTTTCAAAAAAGAAGAGTTATTTTCGGCCAAAAAAAAGAACAAATTTTTAACAGAATACATGAATTTTCCACAGCACAATTATATTTATGAAATGATACCATAAACTTCTAACAAGAAAACTAATTTTCTGACAAGTAGTTAATTTTAATAGTAAAAACTTAATTTTTGAGCCAAGTAGTTGTATGAAAAAAAAAAATTACGAAAAGGGGTGAATTTTTTAAATAAAGCAGACGTATTTTTTAAAAAATAATCGAATGTTCTCCTCGCAAATAAAAATTTGTAACTAAAAAGTTAATTTTCAATCAAGCAGTTTATATTTTAAATTAATAGTTTATTTTCTAACCAAATAGTTGGATTTTCTATCTTTAAAGATCAATTTTCAACAAGAAGCTAATTTTTAATCAAAAGAGATGAATTTTCTATCAAATAGTTAAATTTTCAAAAAAAAACAATTTTTTTTATTTAAAATTAAATAGTTACATTATTCTTTTAAAAGCTTATTTTTAATAACATGAAAAAACAATTTTGTTCCAGTTTATTCAACAAAAAAGACGAATTTTCAACTAAATAGTTGAATCCTCAGCTAAAAAACGGGAATTTTGCCAGAAGAACTATTTTCTGCCTAAAAAAGAACAAATTTGAAAAAACACATGAATTTTTGACAAAACGGTTATATTTTTTACCTGAAACTATGAATTTTCAACAATAAAGTTAATTTTGTACCAAGTAGTTAATTTTTTAAATAAATAGTTTAATTTTTGATCAAATAGTTGAATTTTGTACCAAAATAGATGAATTTTGAACCAAAAAGAAAAATTTTTTACCTGGCAGCTGCATTTTTTTTTAAAAAGATTAAATTTTTATGAAAAGAGATGAATTTTCAAACAGAAAGAACGAATTCGTACAACAAAAATTGAATTTTTCACTCAAAAGTTAGAATTTTTATCCAAATACTTAATTTTTAGCCAGGTATTGAATTTTTAAGAAGGATCAATTTTCATTCAATATATAAATTTTTAACTTAAATTATGATTATTTACTAAAAAAAAATGATTTGCAATTAAAATGTAAAATTTTTAACCAGGTACTTGAATTTTCAAACAAAAAAGACGAATTATCAACAAAAAGTGCATATGATGATATTTCAACCAAGCAAGATTTGAATTTAAATCAAAAACAGTTGAATTCAATGAAAGAATACAAATTTCAAACAAAATAACACTTACACTGAAGCAATTAATTTCAAACAAAAAACACGAATTTTTCACAAAGAAGATTAAGTTTTTTAAAAAAAAAAAAAGAATTTTTAACAGCAACAGGAATATAATAGTAAACTTGTCAAACAAAGAGAATGAACTTTTCCTTCATATGAAAAGAGGTAAGCTCCATATTGTGTAAGATTATGAGATAGTAGGAATCGAATACATTGTTGTAGTAATTTAGTATAATATAAATTAAGTTCAATGTTTCTACTTCAATTACTGGAGTATAGTCTATACTCCATAATGTCAAAATTGTCTAAGTTCGTGGCGCCACCTTTTATGTTGCGAACAGATAAATTAATTATTAACTTAGTAATTTTTTTCACAATATTAAATTAGATAAAGATAAAATTTTAATTTTTCAAATTAAGTGCATAAATTTATTATTTACTTTGAGGTTAGGCAATTAAATATTGGCTATAAATTGTAAAATGAAAAATTATTTATGTTAAAAATAACTCTATTCCAATTATATAATTTTTGTAAATTTTTGTTATGTTGTAAAATAAGTATTAGGATTCTGCTTTGTAAATTATATTTGCATATATTTTGCTTTTTTTATAAAAAAAACTTTAAAAGGTTATTTTTAATTTAAATTTTCAGAAAAATATAAAGTAAAAATTACTTGTTTCAATGATGGTAACTATTTACTGCTTTTTCTGTTGTAAAATTATTATTAATTAATATGTACATGTATTTCAATTTGTTCTGGAATTATTTTCAAAGGTCATTAATAAATTAAATGTCTCGAAATGCAATTTCAACTTCAGAATATATAAAAAGTAAACATTATTTGAATATTCCAATGAAAATAATTTTTTACGTTTTTTTATGCTGAACGTAAATCGGACATTCACCGCAAGATTCTGTAATTGAATATTGGCTATTATTTGTATAAAAAAAGTTTATTTTTTACTTAAAAAATCTCCATTACAATAATATAATTTTTAAAATGTTTCTGATATTTTAAGGTTATGTAATTGAATATTGGATATAATGTGTATAATGAAAATGTATTTTTATTTAAAATACCCCTATTCCAGTTACATAATTTTGCAAATGTTTTTGATGTTGTGAAAAAAGTGAATTTGATTTTCACCATTATATGTACATATCTTTTTATTTTGTCTGGAATTAGTTTAAAAGGTTATTATTAATTCAAGTTTTAAAAAAACTTTTAGGTAAAAATTAGTTGAATGCTTCATTTGAGATAATTATTGAATGCTTCTTATGTTCTAAACTGATTACTTAATTATTAGCTAAATAATTTTTTTTTTCAAGAATTAAAATACATTAGGATTGAGTTTTAATTGTTTTTCATTAAGTAACATAAATTCATTATTCACTTTAAGGTTATGTAATTGAATATTTCATTAAAATTATATAATTTTTTAAATGTTTGCGATGTTGCGAAATGATTATCTGATTTTAATTTTTGCAACAAATTTTAGAAATGGAATTGAAAATTTATGCAAATATATAAATTGAAAATTATTTGAATGTTTCAATAAAAATAATGTTAAGCATTATTTTATTATTAATATTTATTATCATTTTATTATAATTAATTTATTATTTTGAAACTCAAATTTTCTGGAATCGTTTAAAGATTTTATCAATAAATGTAATATTCATAAATGAAATTTTGAATAAAAAAAAAATTAAGTACAAATCATTTGAATGTCTCAAGAAAAATAATAGTTTGATTCTTTTATGTTGTGAACTGATTACTTCAGTATTGACTGATTCTATGAAAACTCATATTTTCTGGAATTAGTTTGAAAAATAATCAATAAATTAAATTTCCATAATTGAAAGATAAAAAAAAATTATTAATTAAAAATTATTTGAATGTTTTGATGGACTTTATAGTTTAATGATTCTTTCTTTGCAAAATGATGAATTAATTATTAG
>JAUELO010045886.1:0-10226 GCA_032357855.1 Amphibolips quercusostensackenii | reverse complement strand
AAAAAATTCAAAACTTAAATGTACGTAGCCCGTGAAAATTGAAAAGTCACCTTACTTTTTGAACACACCTCGTATATCAACGAAAATTGTGCGTTCAGAAAAGATTTACAAATCTGTTAGTGATCACTTTTTGATAGAACGCGGAGTTTTTTTACGTTGAGAATTGGAGTATTTTGTCGAAAATTCAAATTTTTCGGTGAAATTTAGCTGTTTTTAGGTTAAAATTAACGAAGTGTGTCGTCGTCCCGAAATTCGGAATGACTAGTCCAATATTTTTTATACGCTTGGCTAGTCATCCCGAAAATTTGGAATGAATAGCCCATACCCTTTTCCAAGTCCTACAATTTTTCAGGATGACTAGACACAGCCAAAAATAAAAGTCTTTTTTGGTTAAAATATCAACTATTATATTTTAATTGAGAATTCATATTTTTTGGATGGAACGTGAAACACTTAGTAGAAAGTGAAACAACTTTGTTGGAAATTATTCTTTTTGGTTCATGATTCCTCGTTTTATTTGAAAATTCTCTTGTTTTAAACTTAAATATTTTGCTTCATTTTTTGTTGAAAATTAATTTTTTTAACTAAAAATTTAATTATTCGAAAAATATTTTTTGCAGCGCAAAGCGCGACGCCCAAATCGCGCGCCTTAAGCGCGCTTAAACTTTTTTGTTTATATTACACGGTGCACAGTACTGAGTGTGGAGAGTGAGATTTAAATGATTTATAAATCAAATATCGAGCGCGAAGCGCGAGTGTCCGGATGAGGATGTGTTCCTTAAGGTCGATAGATCCTTGAGTAAATTATTTCTCCTCTTCATTTAAAACTTAAGTAATTAAAACAAAGGCATGTAACGGTAATAAAGCTTGCAAAGCGAGCATGTTGTTTTGATAATGTTGCTTGTTTGGTAGCATTTTCATTAAGTTAAACCAAAACTGTTGGTTCAAAAATTAAAATTTTTTCTTCAGACTTTAAAAGAAGTTTGAAAAATGGCCAATAATTTCAATATTGTTATAATTAAATCAGAGGTTATCGTAATCGTACAGAAATTTGGACGTGCCTGAAAATATGCAATAAATTATTATCATATAGTTAACAGAGAATTATATGAATACATATGAAAAATCAAGCGCTAAGCGAGGGTATTGTAACGAGACTAGGTTCCTTAAGGATAATAAAGTCTTGAGTAAAGTAAGTTACTTTTTATTCTTAAATAAAAAAAAATGTAGCAATTACTTTAATCGTGAAGGTTTTGACAATTTTAAAATATTTGCAAGTAAACTTCTTCTTTCTATCTAAGCCAAGCATAAAGTGCGAGAATCGAAAAGAGCCAAGCGCGAAGCGCAAGTCAAAATGTATCTGAGCACGAAGCGCGATGTAAACACATTATCAAACGCGAAGCGCGAGATACAACAGCCGCGCGCGAAGTGGGCGATAAGAATGTGCCCGCGAGGCGGGTAGATTTTTTTGGTTAAGAATTCAGGTATTTTGTCTTCTTTAGAAGAAATTAATTTTCTTGGTTACAATATTTATCTTTGTGTTTTGAAATTCAAGAACTCTAGTTAAGGATTCGTTGATGCAGTTAAAAATTTATCAGTTTCGTGAAAAATTAATTTTTTAAACTGAAAATTGAACTATTCCATTTTCGGTAGAAAAAGAATTTTTTTAGTTTGAAATTGAACTATTTCTTTAAATATTCATGAATTTTGTAGAAAAATCATCTTTTTTTTGGTAAACAAATAATCTTCACATTGCACATTTTTTTCAAATTTTAATATTTTTTATTTGTATCTGAATGCAATCCGGATTTAATCAGTTTTGAAGGTTTTCAGTTTCAAATTGCACAATGTGAAGTTAGCGTCTGGTATGATGTTGTATCATTCTAAACACTTGAAACAAAAAAACTAATCATTCAATTTTTAGTGCTGTAAGCATTAAAAATTAGTGATTTTGAATTTGGATGATTTAAATTCACAAAATTTTTTCGTCAGGTGAGCTTTATTGTTTTTATCGAATTACGTGATGTTTCTGTAAGGGCACACATAAAAGGAATCTTTAAGTAAGGTGAAATAGATTAGATCTGTCAATAATTCTTATGTTATATTTTTCAAGCAATAATTGTAGCATTGATGAATATTTTGACTTATCGAATCAGTAATTTTCTAGTTATATCAAGTAGCTTACTCAACCTTTCATTTATTGAATAATAGAACAATACACCTCTAAAATATGCACGACTACAGAAGCATATTGCTTAATATTTTCTAAGGATATTAAATTACTTAAAGAAACTTTTTACTATTTTTACATTATTTCTTATAAAAGGTTTCAAAAATAGAACAATGGATAAACGTGCTTCAACAAAAATTTTCTAATCAGTTTAAAGACACACTTTTTTATGCTTGTATGACCATGAATATTGAATAATCATGCTGACACAGTTTTACATTTCCTTTTATTGGTATCTTTCTTAATGTCAAATGTTTAACTTAAATTACACACACTTGAAAAACTAAGGTTTTCATTTTTTTGCAATGATTTGTTTCTAAAACGAATAACAATAAGTATAAAAAATATTTCCTGTTTTTCTGTTCTACTTCTCATTTGTATCATAACAACATCAAACTATAGACATATTTTAATACCTTATAATTTAATTATTTAACTTTATTTTTATTGATTTATTTTATTTATTTTTCATTGCCCTAAGTTGCCTAGAAGAATCTTTGTTTTTTCAATAATTGATTGAAGCAATAATTAATTATAAAATGGATTTAGGATATTCGCGCACTGAACAAGAAACCCAGACGTTAAAGTATGTTTAATCGAGCTTGAATGGAGGTATAAATGGGCGAAAAGAAGAAAGCAGATTTTTCCAACAAATGGGTCTAGCAGTTTTTTTTCTAATCCTAAAAGAGTTGTTATGCATACCAGAAATAGAAACAAAAAATAGAAGCATAACATTTTTCAAGGAAAATATTACCTCCAGGTATGAAGAGGAGATAAGATTGAATCTTCGCTAGACAGATAATCAATTAGCAGATAATTTTTTTTTATTTTCATGTGTGTACTTATAGCATCTAGTAAAATTATCGAAGAATTCAGAAATAATTCTCGTTACATGCTTAGAGAACTTTGCGTTGATGTTTACCTACACTTGTCCAAGATAAATGTTACACTCCCAAAAATTTAATATTTGTTTATGCAGGTTCTACAAACACAACAAATTTATAATAGTAGATTTGAAAAATAGTCTTTAAGATTTAACAATATTTACTAAAGAAGACTTCAAAAATTAAAAATTCGGTTCTCATTTTTCAGGCCTTAAAATAATTGCTTGTTAAAAACATGAGTTTACTAGATTTAAGCTATTTCCTATAGATTGATAAAAATATTAATTAATCGTTTTAAGAAAATTTTACTTGTTAGGATTATTATGAAAAATAAAGTTCATGAGATTATTTTTTTTCTAGAATATACATAATTCCAGGGCGTAGGATTTTTCAATACCTAAATTTACAATTTTTAGAAAATGTAACATCTAAAATATTTTCCTTTTTTTTCTCTCAAAGTTTTTTTTCTATGGCATTACAAGAACTTAAAATTATTCGTCTTCGCGCGGAAGCTTGAAAATGTGCTCTTCACCTCTACGCTTATATTGGTAAGGCCATTCAAACTATTCTTGGCATTTGCTAAATATTTATTTTTTTTTCAAGCCTCGTTATTTTGCGACATCTCTTTTAGTAAAAAATATTGATAAAAAAAAAATGAACGCGTTTTCTAAAAATCGTAATTTTGCTGCTTCTTAATATCTTACCTAACAGAATTGTAGCTTCTAAGAATATTATTATTACGGATATTGACAAATTTGAAACAAAATGTAGATTTATGAAGATTCGGAAATAAAATTTTTAAGCCCTTCAGCAAAATTTTTCAATTTTTTAAGGTTTAAAATGTTCAGAGAAATTTCGAATAAGTTTAAGAAATATTAAGAAGTTTTAAGAAGGTACAAAAATAATTTTATGAAAAACAAAATGTAGATTTTTTTTAATTTTAAAACAAAAATTTATAAGCATAATAAGAATTTTGAGAAGTTTCAAGAAAATAAGAAAATTTCTCAGGATTTCTCAGAAAATTTTTTATGATTTTTCATTTGACAACCCTTATTTTAAGAAAATATTGCAAAATATTTTAAAACATTTCAGACATTTTGCAAAATCAGAAAATAATCTGAAAAATTTAAAGGCAATTTTCATAATTTTGCAGTTTTTTTAAATTTTAGGGAAAATTTTGAAATAAATTTTTAATTTCTTTGAAGATTTTGAAAATCTTCAAGATAGTAAAGAAATGTTCTTTAGATTCCTGGGAATATTTAAAGTGATTCTTCACTATTAAACATAAATTATAAGAGAATATGTAAAAAGATTATAAAACATGTCAAAAGATTTTAAAAATTGGCTAAAACAAATCCCAAAAATGTATAAACAATTTTAGGAATAATTCAAGACAGTTTAAAAGGTACTTAAGAATTTTTAGAATTTTGAAAGGATAAAAAATATGTACAAACTGTTAATGATTTGAAAATATTCATGAAATATTCTTTAATTTTTCCAAACGTCAAAAAGTCTTAAATATCTCTTAAACTACCAAAGTTCCCAGCCGAAATTTCATAAAATTCTTTAAAGAGAAAAAATTCTTACATATTCAATAGATACTTATTTGACATATTTGAAAACTTCCAAAATCTTTTAACATTTGCTCGGGAAATCTAGAAAAATTATATTTATATAACCTTGAAGCAAATAAACAAAAAAAATGAAAAAGCAATTATTGGAAATTTTCCTTTTTTATTCAAAAATATTTTTTTCTTTAAATTATAATGTGCCTAGAATTTTTTTTATTTTGGCCTGGATAATACTTTTTGATATCAAAATCGAAAATTCATATTCTCGGTTTAATTTTTTCTTCTAGTAAATTTGTCTCTTTTGGAAAATATCAAATTCTTTTGATTAAAAATACAACTTATTAAAAATTAATCTCTTTCAGTTGAGGATTCAAATATTTTGTTGAAAATGTCTTTCTTATTAGAAATTCTCTCAATTCTGCAGGAATTTTTGAAAAGCTTCAAGAAAAATTTTAATAATTTTGTCAAACATCTAGGACTTTTTGAAAAATTCCAAAAATAATTTGAAATTTGAAAAAATTTCAAAAAACCTAAAACCAAATGCAGATTTTCGAAGATTTTAAAGTTCAATTTGTAAGTTTTCTGAAATATCTGACGTGTTACTTTATTTTGAAAAATATATTTGAACAGAACCTTAAAAATATTTTAAAACATTGCAAGAAATTACAAAAATTGTCAAAAGCAAATACGAAAGATTTTACGACAATTTTAGGAAAAATTTGAGTCAGCTTAAAATATATTTAGGTATTTTAAATATTTCTAAGAGATTCAAAATATTTCACAACTTTAAAAAATTACTAAAAATTTATCAAATATTTTAAAAATTTTTCCAAGAGGCAAACATTTCAAAATCAAAAAATAATATTTCCCTTGAATTTGGTAAGATCTGAAATTTTCTAAATGCTTTTTCGACTTATTTGATATCTCCCAAAACCTTTTTCAATTTTGTCGCGAAACTTAAGAATAACTTATTTATCTTACATTAAAGTAAATAAAACAAAAAATTTAATTTTGTATTACAAATTATTTTCTTCTTTCAATAATGATTTTTGCAGAATCTTTGTTCTTTCTTGATTAAAAATTTCTTAGCGGTGAAAATTTGTCCTTTAGATTTGAAATTTCATCTTTTATTTTAGTTAAAATAAAATGATTAATCATTTTGTTTAAAATTCATCAGTTTTGTGGAAAATTGATTTTTTAATGTGAATATTGAACTATTCCAGTTTTGCTTGAAAATAAATCTTTTTTAGTTTAAACAAGCATTCTATTGATAAATTTTAATTTTCAATTTTTGATTTGGACGATTCAAAATGAGAAGAGTTTTTTGTCAGGTGTGCTGTATTGTTTTTTATCTAATCACGTGGTGTTTTTGTAAGGTTACACAAATAAAAGGAATACTTTAATAAGGTGAAATAGATTACATGTGTCAATAACTTTTATTTTTTATTATTCAAGGAAGAAGATTGTGAGCGCGTTTTTAAAGAAAAAGGCGTAGCCTATGTATAACTTTCACAATATTACCTTCTAATTAAGTCAATAAAGTTAAGAATATTACAAGCAATCGCATATTTTTTGAGATTAATCTCTTGGTTATATTTTTCATTTTGATAACCATTTTTTAATTGATGTATACTACCGAAAAAAATTTATTAAATTTTTACCAATCAATTGGTAGTTTACCACTCTTGAATTATCAGACATTTTTACTAATCAAATCAGTAATTTTCTACTAATATTTAGTGGCTTGCTTTTTTCTAATTAAATTAGTACAATTTTACTAGCGATTAGTGAAATATCACTGATTTTTATTATCGTAAACACTAATATAAAATTATAATTTAAAAAATTTTGTTATGCAATTTAGCATTTCTTGAAAAATAAAACAATACAACTCTGAAATATATACGCCTAAAGAAATATATTTTTAATATTTTTTAAGGATATTAAACTATTTTAGCAAAGTTTGTATTATTTGCGCATGATTTGAAATAACAGGTTTCGAAAATAGAAAAATTGACGAACTTGTTACAAAAAAATTCTGTAGTCTGTTTAAAGACACCCTTTTAAAGGCTTGTATAACCATAAATACTGAATAGTCATGCTGAGATAGTTTTACATTTTCTTTAATTTGTATCTTCATGAATTTCAGATCTTTAATTTAAATTACACATATTGGAAAAAACAAAGTTTTTAATTTCTTAAATTTTATTTCCAAATGAATAACAATAAAGATTGAAAAAATTTTTTCTGTTTTTTTAGTCCTTATTTATATAATAAAAATATGTATGTGTAGACAGATTTTCAGACTTCATTATTTTATTATTTTATGTAAATTTTGATTAATTTAAAAATTATATTTCTAATTATCCTCAGTTGTCTATAAAATTTTCCAGTTTTTCAACATTAGATTAAAGCAATAATAATGAACGATAATCGACTTTTATCTATACAAATAAATAATTAGAAGTATAACTTTCACCTCATACTAAAAGAAATTAAATAGCTTATTTATATTTCATGCGAAATGTTTAAATAATTGAAAAGAATTTTCTTCAAAAATATATCAACATTCATGAAATTTTTATACTAATCTATAGAGCTTCATAAACTCTTAAAAGTACTTTCTTATTTTTCATTTTAAATAAAAAATGTAATTTTTGAAAACATATTTCTGCTATCCTATATTTTTTTCGTTGGTTTTAGAATAGTCCAATGATATTTACACACTAAACAAATGAGCTACAATCAAGGTATAAACAAGAATAAAGACAAATAGACTTTTTTAACAAGGGTCTAGCGATTTTTTTCTTTTTGATTCTGAAACAGTTGTAATGCTTACCAGACATAAAAACAAGAAATAGAATAATAACATTTTTTAACGAAAATATTACCTACGTGCATAAGAGGAGAAAAAATTAATTATTTGGCTAACGCATGATCATTTTTAGTCGATAAGTTTTTTGATATATGCCTGTGCGTGCATATAGCATATATCAATTTTATTAAAGAATACGAAAATTATTGTCATAACATAGTTTAAATCAACTTTGCATTATTTCAGCTTCTAATTACCTAAGACAATTGTTACGTACCCGGCCATTAATTATTTTGTAACGAAAGTCCTACAGACACGACCAATTTTTAATAGTAGATTAAAAAAAAAGATAATGATTTAAAATTTAATTTTTCTAGCAATTATTAAAAATAATATACATATAGTGAATGTTGTGTTTAAAAAAAAAATTAGCTAATTTGGAAAAAAAATTTGAAAACCATTATACGTTTTACTAATAAAAATACAAAAAAAGGTAAAAAAGATCTAAGAAGAAAATAGACCACATAATTGAAAAATACTTATATTTAAAATGTTTTAAGTGCATTGTCACCAGTTTATAGATTTTGATTCGTTATTGTATGAAAATTTTTGAATTATCTTAAAACCTTTCAAAAATCTTTATAAAGTTTTATATTTTAATTTCAAAATCTTCAAATATCTGCATTTTGTTTTAATTATAAGAAAACATTTTCAAATTTTAAATTATTATTATTAAAACTTTTTCAGAAATTTCAAATACGTTTTAAAATGATTACAATTTTTCCTATTTTTGTAATCCTTTAAAATGAAAAGCTTTCTTAAAATTTTTAAGACTGTTCCTTGGAAATCTTGTAAAATGTTTTCTAAAATACAAGATTTTCAAAAAAAAAATATTTTGAGATTATGCATCGTAAACTGAATAATTTTTGAATTGGGACAGTTCACAATCGAACTTGACCTAAAATTTCACGGGTTGGTACTATGAACTCTTTAAAAAATTAGGTTTCCTGAAAACTGTTTCAGGTAATTTAAAAAACTCGCTTTATAAAATTGTATTATTTGTCAACAAAATTATCTGGGTTTAATTTTTTTCTTGCGCTATTATTACTTTGAAAAATTTGAGTTTTCGGAAACCAGATGTGTTATGATTCAGTGTGTAAAGTCTTGAATGAGATAAGGTTGGATCAACAAAAATATGTTTTTCTCAAATCTTTTTTTGAACTGTAATAATGTAAGCATAAACGTTGATAACCTTTTTAGATGAGATACTTTATTCTATAGTGAATGTAGTATATACTTATTTGTAAGATAATAAAAATAACAGAAGAAAAGATATAAGAAGTCCAAAGTGTATTTATGTCAGGAAGACCATGCGCGGATCAAATATCTAGCTTAAGACAGATCACACAAAAAAGTTTAAGGGTAAAAAAAAAATTTTACTGTGCATTTTTTTACCTAAAAAAAGCATTCAACACATTTGATAGAAGTAAACTGTGGAATGTTCTAAAAAAGTGCGAAGTCAATGGATAGCTCCTACAAGTAATAAAAACAATATATGCTGGTAGCAAATTGAACGTAAGCGTAAATATGTGAAAAACTGAGTGACTGGTTCAATATTATGCAAGATTTTAGTCAAGGATGCGTTATGTCCTTATGGCTATTCATTATATTCAACAAAAAGTGTCTCAAATAGCTCTTTAAGACAAAAAAGGTGTAAATCGCAGGACATTGAGGGTACGTGGGTGAGTGTTTGCAAATGATAAGATTAATACGGCACACAGTGGGACAAAAATGGACAACATTTGCTAGCCGCCACAAATCTTTACCGATCCGAATGAAATTTTGTTTGAATACTCAGAAGACTGTCCTCATTAATGTCCACCTGCAGAGAAGAAATTTTTTAAATTTTTTAAATATACTTATGAAAGGGTATATCTCTTCTATTCGTTACGTATCAGCCACAACGCGCAGCAGTTAATAATAACTAAGCTCAAACTAAACTACTTTAATGCAAACAACACACCACAAGCTAAAATTCAAAAAACCCTAAGCCCGCAAAACCCAACCCCTCATATCCAAAGCCTGATATTTACAAATATTCACAAAAATATTTACAAAATAAAAAAATCGTCTTTTTGCAGATGAACGTTAAAGAAGACAGTTTTCTGAGTATCGCAACAAAATTTCATTCGGATCGGAAAAGATTTATAGCGGCTAGCAAATTTTGTCCATTTTTTTCCCACTGTGCGAAAAAGTCAACCGAAAATTTGCGAAGAATGTTGACCACACTGAATACTAGCGTAAAATACATGAGCAGCCTGGGTCGGAGCAGGGTTGCGGAACCAATGTGTTGTTTAAAGAAGCAACATGGGAATTCTAGATCAATCCGTAAAATCTATACCCCCCCTGCCCTAAATTTCTTTCTTCCTTATCGGGCGAGTCTCGCTTACATCAAAATGAACATGTCTCGATTGTATAACAATAATGATATAATACTATACAGAACATGAAATATTTGGACAGGAATTTCTTGTCATCACTAAAACAATTTTAAATGTCATTCAGATTTTTGAAATATACTTAAAACTATCACCATGAAAATTATTGCCTATTTACTAGTACTTTTTTGCAAAATAAGACAAATTTATGATTCCTCGGCTTATTTGTGGCAGAATTTTATTATAATTCTTCTTCCTGTTATTATAACATTACAATTTCTTCAATAT
>JAUELO010045875.1:0-10226 GCA_032357855.1 Amphibolips quercusostensackenii | reverse complement strand
GAAATAATGGTGAAGAACTGCTTCTTAAGTTATTATTACTTAATTTAATTTCGATTGTTTGGATTATCAAAGAAAAAACAATATTTCTAGCGCATTCTCTGATAAATAAAAAATGTGATTCTTTAGGTTCATCGAAGATTGTTGAGGGATGATGCTTTTGGTGTAGACGAAGCTCTGAATGAAACGGCTTATGGAACAGGATTAGTAGCCAGAGGAGAACATTCCTTAATCATTGGAAACCAATCGAATACATTCACACTTCGCGAAAAAAATGAGGCAGTGAGATTGGCCCTTAGACCCTGGATTTTTATTACTCCTCTTGAAAATACATCCTATGATGATTGGAAAAATAATTGTAAGATGCAGGTAAGCATAAAAATAATGTGCAAATAGTTATCAAAAGTAGGTAGGATGCACCTACACAAAAGTTTTGCATAGCCTTCTTAAACATAGTATGCAAAATGATGTGTCAAACTTTAGCACTTGTACCCTTTTGGACTAAAAAACTTGTCGCTTATGCTATCTTGGAACTCTCTTCTCCTTTTTATTCTTTCTCTGCTTCTCACATTTTCTTTTTTTCTGTTCTTTCATTTGATGTCTTGCCCTATCCTGTCTGATCCTTTTATCTTCTTTTCGGTCCTCTCCCCTTCGTTCTACGCTCCTCACCTTCTTCTGTTACTCATTATTCTCCTGTCTTGCTCTATCCTTTCCTCCCCTGTGCTGCCCTATCCTATCCGATCTCATCATTCACTCTTAGTCCCTCTCCCCATTCTATTCCGCATCAAACTTTTTCTTCTTTCTCCTTCTTTCCTCTCCTATCTTGCCCTATCCTATCCTAGTCGATCCTGTATTAGCTGCTCCTATTACTTCATATCTTAGCCAATCCTAACCTATCTCAAGCTGTCCTATATTATCATATCCTATCCTATCCTGACAGCAGGAAAAATGGATAAAGGACAATTTTAAACAATTTGTAACAGAAATATATAGTTATCTAAGTTCGTGACGTTACTTCCACTGCCCCCCCCCCTCATCCTTCCCCTATTACCAAGAGCAGCATTTGCCCGCCCCCCGATTGGTAACGTTGTTAAGGTTTTTTAATTTATTTTTTTTTATATTGATTTATACAGAGTTGTGGTCTGACAAAAACTTTGCCTCCCAACGTTCATATTCTTACCTTAGAGCCCTGGAAAGATGGAAACGTTTTATTGAGACTTGAGCACCTCTTTGAATCAGGAGAATCTGTAAAATACTCGATCCCAGTAGATGTAAACATCCAGGTAAAAATTGGTTATTTATTTTTATGTGTTTATATATCAGGGCGGAATGAAAATGATAAAAGTAATCGCATCGTTTAAACTGAAGCAAAAAAATGTTTGTGTTGACTTTGGGAATGATTTTAAAAAAATAAAATTGGCTTATATCTTCTGTTCTCTTTTTTTGCTTGAAAATTTACCAAAATTTTTCATTTGAAGGCAAAATAATTGTTAACACAGAATACAAATTTCGAATAACTATTTATTTTGTAGATTTATTTGTTTATTTGTTTTGAATGTTATCTAAATATAATTTTTCTAAGATTTTCCAGAAAATTCAAAAAGATTTTTAAAGATTTCAGACAGGACAAATCAAAATCCAAATTTGCTTTAAATTTTTTGAAATCTTTTTTCATCACAAAATTATTTTTAAAAAACTTGATACATTCGAATTTTTTCTAAAATTTTGTTATTTTGCAAAATTGAAAGTTTTTGCTTTAAAATCTTCTACATTCTTTTCCGAAATTTTAAAAAAAGTCTAAAACAAAAAGTAAAAATGACAAATGTCAATGGTAATAATAATTGTAAAGGTAATGGTAATGGTAAATGATAAGTGGTAAATGATCAATTGCAAATGGTAAATTATGTATAGTAAACGATAAATGATAAATGGTAAATCGTGTATGGTAAATGGTAATGGTAATAGTAATTGTAATGATAATGGTAATGGTAAATGTCAAATGGTGAATGGTGTTTCTTAAATAGTGAATGGTCAATGGTGTATGGTCAATGGTGTATGCAAAGTGGTAATGGTAACAGTAATTCTAATGATAATATTAATGGTAAATTTCAAACGATAACTTGTAAATGGTAAGTGGTAAAGTGTAAATGATAAATAGTAACTTGTAAATGGCAAATTGTGAGTGGTGAAGTGTAAATGGTAAATGGTATGCGATAAATGGTTAATGGTGAATGATAAATGGTCTATAGTAAATGGTAATGGTAACTTGTAAATGGTAAGTGGTAAAGTGTAAATGATAAATGGTAAATTATAAATGGTAAATTGTAAGTAGTAAAGTGTAGATGGTAAATAGTATGTGATTAGTGGTTTATGGTAAATGGTTCATAGAAGATGGTAATGGTAATAGTAATTGTAATGATAATAGTAATGATAATGGTGAATATTAAATGATAAATGGTGATTGGTAATGGTAATAGTAATTGTAATAATAATAGTAATGGCAAATTTCAAATAGTAAATGGTAAATTGTAAATAGCGAATAGTAAATAATGTGTGGTAAGTGGTAAATTATAAATAGTAAATGGTGTATGGTGAATCGTGATAGTAATAATAATTGTAATGATAATCGTAATGGTAAATAGTAATTAGTACAGTGAAAACGGTAAATGGTAAAGTGTAAATGGTAAATGGTATGTGATAAATGGTTTATGGTAAATGGTAAATGGTGTGTAGTAAATGTTAATAGTAACTTGTGAATGGTAAGTGGTGAAGTTTAAATGATTAATGGTAAATTATAAATGGTAAATTGTAAGTAGTGAAGTGTAAATGGTAAATGGTATGTGATACGTGGTTTATAGTAAATGGTGTATAGAAAATGGTAATGGTAATAGTAATTTTAATGATAATGGTGAATAGTAAATGATGAATGGTAAATGGCAATGGTAATAGTAATTGTAATAATAATAGTAATGGCAAATTGCGAATAGTGAATGGTAAATTGTAAATAGCGAATAGTAAATGGTGCGTGGTGAGTGTTAAATTATAAGTGGTAAATAGTGTATGGTAAATTGTAATAGTAATAATAATTGTAATGATAATCGTAATGGTTAATGGTAATTAGTAAAGTGTAAACGGTAAATGGCAAAGTGTAAATAATAAATGGTATGTGATAAGCAGTGTATGGTAAATGGTAAACGGTAGTTATAATAGTAATGGTAACGGTAATGGTAAATGGTAAATCGTTAATCGTAAATGGTAAATGATAAATAGTGTCTGGTAAATGGTGTTTGGCGTATGTCAAATTGTAAATTATATTAAAGTATGGTGTAGGTATAAAAAGTAATGAACCAAATTCAAAACAATTTTTTCTTTTTTTTTGCGTGCCAAGCCACGTTTCGCTTCTCTTAAACGATTGTTTTCATATTATATATATATTTCTTTAATAGAAAAAGAAGACAATTTAGCAAATTCAAATAAATTAAAAAATTGCAGGATCTATTCTCAGCGTTTACTGTAACTTCAGTTCATGAAACTACATTGGGAGGAAATCAGTGGCTAGAGAAAAAAGATCGTCTCAAATGGATACCAGAAGCAAATGAAATTTTAGAAAATGATTCTGTTCTACCTCTTGAATCAGAAAAGAAAGATGGGTTGAATGTTCTTTTGCAGCCTATGGAGATTCGAACCTTTATTGTGAAACTTACTCTGCGTCAATAATTTTTTGTTGAATTTATTCTTGCAAAAAGCTCTTTATAAATAAAATCTTTTATTTTGTGATTAATGATGATATACGTAATGTTGAAAATAAGATTTTGATATATTGTATTTTATACTCTTTTAAATAAAAAAATTTTAATATTCGTACTTTAAAATCAAATTCTCTCTCTTTTGCATGCTCTTTTTTAATTTCAAAACTGCATTCTTTTATCGAATCTTTTTATTGGCTTATGATATTGATTGAAAGTTGGTACATGTCAAATGTGCCAAAAGTGACATGTGTCTTAAAAAATTATTACATTTATCTACTGAAATGAAACTTTTATTCCGCATATCTTATAATATTTGTAAACATGATAATAACAAAAAAATTATCCTTCTTTTAAAGAAATGATACTTTTTGTTTAATATGACGTAGCATGAATAAACTAAATTTTTTATTGTTTTTGAATAAAGAGGTTAACGTTAACTTCCACTTTCAGAAGCCAAGGAACAAACGTGAGTTAGAATATTTAGATTGTATAACAATTAAAGTGAATTGTATTTATTTTTACGGAATGATTCTTTGAAACTCAGAGAATTTTCTGTCATAAAATAAAATATTTTTGCTACACAATAATAAACAAAGAAAAGAGAGCACAATAATAAATTAAGGAAGAACTGATATACTATATCAATAAAATGTAAGACAAGATTTGTCATTCCAGAACCATTTAGTGAGAACCAAAATAGGGTTTAAACATGAATTTGAGTGTACTTGGTTTACTTTTTTTTTCTTTAATGAAAAATCTTTCTTATTAGAAAATTTAAATTTTTTGTAGAAAATTTTTCTCTTCGATATGAAAAATTATCTTTAAACTCTTTTTTTGGATCAAATATCAACTATTACATTTTTTGTCGAGAATTCATCTTTTTTGGTTGACAATTCAACAATTTGCTTAAAAATTTATATTTTTTTATGAAAATCAGTCCTTCTGTACGAAATTATTATCGTTGATTGAAAATTCATCTTTTTGATAAGAATTTATCTACTTGATTATAATTTTGTTTCTTTCTAAGTTAAAAATCTTTCTTGCTTTAAAATTTTATACTTTTGTGGAAAATTTTTCTTTGTGATTTAAAAATCCTAGTTTAAATTCCTTTTTACTTGAAATATTAACTATTACATTTTTTGTTGAGAATTCATCTTTTTTGGATAAAAATTTAATTATTTGGTTGAATAATAGTTGAATATTTATGTTAGCAACATCAGGATTTGCAAGTAGTTTTACGATTTTAATCTTTTTTGTGTTAAATTATATACATGCATAAAAGACATTTGTCGCTTAAAGTATTTTTGAAAATTTAGAACATTACGGGAGTTGTGACATGTTTAATTTTAACATCACATTATTTTAAATTATGCATTATGCCTAAAAACAAATTACCAATTGATATAAAAATATAAATATATAAAAATTACAAATTTATAATAAAACATAAATTCTTATTTTAAAAAAACCCGATGAAATCTACAAAGTAAATATTGTATTTAAAATTCATGAACTTCTTACACTTACAGCCAAATTTTTTTTATTTCTTAAAAAGTTTTTTTTAATCCTAAGCGTGATTTTTAAACTTTGTTAAACTTGTTCAGTGTATTACTTCTTTCATAGGCTGTTTACGATTTTTAATTCAAAAAATTTTTGGAATACGTCATGTGAAGAAATACGATTTTTTGGGGGACTGTCCCTACAAATCAAAAAAACTTTTTATTATTTCACTAAAAAATATAGTTGCTCTCAGGAATAATAATTAAAAATTAAAATATAGAATTGATCAGATGACGGCAAAAGAAAACGAATTATGGGCTCAAACAATTTTCACCATTACACCCCAAGAGAATGGAACTATTCGAGAAATAAAAGAAGAAACAAAAATATTTGGAAGTTCTGATACAGACTTGGAGTTAGACGCAAATAATATTTCTCTAGTGAAACAAATTACATCCTCTCGAAAACACTTTTTAGATCCTGCAGAATTGAGAAAAAACGCACATGCTGAAGTCGAATGTCAAACTTTTATACAAAATGTTAATAAAGTTCACATTCCTATCGAATACATGAACGAGGCAACACAGACATTTTACATTGGAAGACAATGTCCAATTACAAATGCTTTTGAAGATGTCATTGGTATATGCTGATCTGGGTGACAATGAAAAACCCATTTATTTAATTTTTTCTGCTCAATCAAACCTATTCGACGTCTTTCAGCAAACAAGAGACGCTTCTTTCTTACCCTCACAGCTCCTTACTCTCCCTACTTTTCTTTCTCCTCACCTTCCATAATTACCCATCCCTCATTTAGACAGCTTCTTTTTACCTCACTTCCCCTGCTCCTCCTCTTCTCACTTCATCTTCCCTTCCATTACTTCCCCTACTGATCCTTCTCCTCACTTACCATTCCCTTACTTTCCCTTACTTAATTCATCTCACTTTCCTTACTTCCACACCCCTTACTAGGTCTAGTCAAGCCTCTTACCTTCCTTAGTGACTCTCCCTTCACTTGATTTATTTTACCTCCTTACCTACTCTTCCCTGCCCCTCACCAACGTTACTGTTCCCTCTCTTCACTTTCCCTAATTTTCTCCCCTTACTCGCTTATATCCTTGCTCACTTTTCCTGACTCCCCATCTCTCGCTTCCCCTACTTTCCCTCTTCATATTCACTCACCCCTCCGATTAATTTCCCCAATTGGTCCCTGTCCTCTCTTCCCTACTTCTTCTTTTTTTAATTTTCCTCACTTCACTTTTCTCGCTTTCCTTACTTCACCTCCCCTTACTTGATTGACTTTTTCTCTACCTTCTCTCTCCTTTTTTCTCCTACTTTTTACACTTCGCTAACCCTGCTCTCACTGCACCTACTTTTTCTTTCCCCACCTTTCCTTACTTCCCTCCTCTCACTTCTTTTACCCCCTTCTCTTACTTTCCCTATTTCCTCTCTTCTTACTTTTCCGACTGATCCCTCTTCTTATTTCCTTACATCTCCCTCCTTACTTACCCCTCCCTCATCACACCATCCCTAATAATACCACCCCTCACTTCTACTACTTTTCTCTTCTCACTTACCCACACCTTTTTTCACTCACTCTACTGTTACCTCTTCTCATTTCCCCTATTTACGCTTCTTTCACTTTATCTGCTTCCCCTTCTTTCAATATCCTTCACATTACTTCTCTCACTTCTCTTATTTCCCCTCCTTAAAAAAAATTTTAAAAACTAAGAATTTGGGATTGATTTGTTTTAATAGGAGCACAGGTTTAAGTGAATAACTATTAAAATATTTAAAACTGTAATATTTGGAAAATTCTACTTTTTTGGTTTAAAACCGTTTTTAAGTGATGAACCTTTGAAATTATTTCTTTTTTAGAAAAAGTTAAATAAATTATTTTAACGAAAAACGAATTGTCACTTTTTCTAAATTTTAGATTTAATTTCTTATTATTTTTTAAAGTTGAAAAAACTTTTCACTCAAGGAAAAAAATCTTTCCTGTCAATTTATATTTTTTAAACGAAAGCAATGAAGTTTTCCATAATTTACAGTCCCTCCAACTGCCGTACTTTTTTTCACAGAGGGTAATTGAGGGACAGTGAGAAGAATTATGGGTAGGGAAGAAGAAGTTGTTAAGGAAAATAAGAGGAAAGATAGCAGAGTGAGTAAGGGAAAATAAAGAAAATAAAATTAGTGGAAAGTAGGGAAGGGTAAGTAGGACAAATGAGAGGAAGCAGTAAAAGTGATGGAAAATGAGGGCAAATGAGGGGTTAGTAGAGTGATTAGAAGAAATTAAGGGCGGGAAAGTCGGGGAAGCAAGAAGAAAGTAGGTGAGGAAAAGTAAGGGCAATGACGGGAAATTAGTGTGAGAGGGAAAACGAAGGAAGGTGTGGAAAATAGTGATTAAGAAGGTAAGGGTATCTGAGGGGAGGAAAAGTAGGTTAAGCAGAGGAAATGACGGGAAAGTAGGTGAGGGGATGTATGGGAAGCGAGAGATAACGAAGGTTTGAAGAGTAGGTAAAATCAAGCAAGGGAAGTAGAAGAAGTGAGTGTAAGTTTGGGAAAGTAAGAGACATGATTAGAAAAAAGTAGAGCTGAAAGTAGAGGAAAAAGAATTTAAATAAGCAAGGGTGAAGTAGAGGAAGTAAAAGTAAGAAGGAGCAGGGGAAATGATAAGAAACGATTAGAGGTGAAAGTGGAGGTAGAAGAAGTTGAGGAAGGGAGGACGAAGGACGAAGTGAAGGGAGAGTAAGCAGGGAAATGTGGAAGAAGTAGGGTGTGTGAAAATATGAAAGGGGCTACAAAACCCTTTTTTTCAAGTGCGTGGCACCGACTATGGCTAATTTTAATGATTTCTCAAACTAAATTATTGCAAATCAGGAACCACAAATGATTCTTTCAGCTTCAATAAAGAAATCAATTCTTCCTCTGAAGACTGGTCAAATATCCCAAACGATCATTACCTTCGATGGAAGTTATCCCCAGCATATTTTAGTTGATCAGCTTTTTGTGGATAAATCCGAAAAAGACAAAGGTTCAGATTTTGTCGTATCAGTTGAAGAAATATCTGAAATTGAAGCCTGGCATTTTCTAAACCATATAATAGAGAGAGTTTTTTGGATATCAGACCCGGAAGAACCAATCGTAAAAAGCGAAGAAGTTGAGACACAGACTTTAATCATTTGTAATTCAAAAAATGGAAAAGCAATTTTTGATCAAGAGACTCAAACTGGCCTTACTTGCAAGCCAAGGGATTCCAACTCGGAATTGCTTTCTGATTATCTAGAAATTAGGAACTTAGTAAAAAGCTGTTTGGAAGATTGTTTAGCGAGGGGTGTTTACGACAGAATTTTAGTGGATGATATCTTAGACGAAGTTTTAGATAAATGTTCCCAGGAAATACATTTTCCATTGACGGATAATGCTACGCAGACTCTTGCTTCTTGCAAAATTCTGGAAGATAGAGATGAGGATGTTGTGAGAAAATTGAGACTTCCGGTTGTGGTTGATCCTTTAGAATCTTCAATAGTACTAGTTCCCTTGATTGAGGAAATATTAAGAGATACGTATATTGAGGTCTCAAAAAATGCTGTGGCTATTGTGGAAAATATTATTTGTAATATGATTAAAAGAACAAATCTGATGGGAGAAGAGAGACAGCAACAAGCAAGTAGTAAGTAATACCAAAAAGAAATATAATTCAATTATAGGCCCTCAAATGCTGCGAAGCTTCAAACCAAAAAGTGTGCAGTGGAAATTTTTTTTTTTTAGCTAACCAAAGTTCCAAAATTCTAATGTAGTATTTGTAATGTAATAATAATGAACCTTAATTCTTATTCAAAATATTATTCTTTGGTCTATAAATTATCAAAATTTCTGTTTATTTATCGCAGGTTTCACAGTGTTTCCTCTACTCCCCTCTTTTTCTCGTTTTTATGCTAAAATTTAATTGAGTTTATAGAACCTAAGAAAAAAAATGAACTACTTTTAGCATAAATTTTATTCTTTTACTTTGAAATATCTACTTTCATACGTATGTTTGGTTGAGAATTCATCTTTCTTGGTAGAAAATAATTTTTTTTGTTTCATAGTTAATTCTTTTTGGTTGAAAAGTCTGCTATTATATTTTTGATTGAAAATTCATATTTTTTGTTATATAATCAAATATTTTGTTGAAAAATTTAACCATCTTTTTTACAAATTATCATTCTATCTTTGGTTAAAAATTTATCTTCTTTAGTTGATAATTCATCTTTTTTGGTTGAAAATTCCACTGCTTAACCTGCTTTATTTGAAATTTATTTTTGTGGTAGACGATACATCATTTCAGTTGACAATTCATCTTTCTGAAGAAAAGCTTACATATTTTATTGAAACTAATTTCTTTTTAGTGTAAAATTAATTTTTCGAGCCCAATGTTAAAAAATATTTTAGGTGTCAAACATTATTTACGCAACCTCGTTTTTTAACGTTTTGGCACACAATGCGGAGCCTTGACAGGAATTAAAAATCTTTCGGAAATTTTTCCAATTCTGTTAATTAGTCTACTATTTCAAGCTAGATATTTCTGTAGAGATTTTCAATAAGATCGAGGTGAGGGGCCTGGTAAATAGAAATGATGGCATATGGATTCCCGTCTATTTTTATTTCAAAGCTTTCAAGTTAGGGAACTATTGATTCGTAATGTCCTGTATCTTCTTAGATTAAAATTACTATTTATCTGTATCGCTGCGATGATTGGGGGTATTTTTACTGGTAATGCGAATGATCTTATGTTTGATTGCCGTTTACTTCCTTCTAAGTTCGGTTGGTTGATTTGTTTAATGTCTGGTTTGGTATTTGATGTCGACACGTCGTAGGACGAAAACAGAATCCGGCCGTGAAGTCATCTGGAGTTTCCAGCAAAAAAAAAAAAAGGGTGGGGATGAGGGGGCCCCAACCATCGCCCCCTCTTGTGAGATCCAATGCACGCGAGTGGGG
>JAUELO010045866.1:0-10226 GCA_032357855.1 Amphibolips quercusostensackenii | reverse complement strand
TAACGATCCACTTCACAGATAAAGATGTTATATAAAATATACAGGCACTCAAAGTTATCTCACTAAAATAAATTTTACCTTCATGACTTCACCTACTCCAAGGGCCGGCTTTACTTTCCAGTCCTGAGGAAAACCTTTCCCATCAAATGCGCGAGAAACCTGAAATATGACTCAATCAACTTCTCACCAGGATTTTGATGCCACTTCTTACACGGAAAAATTTGTCCTATAAAATTAGTCCACGAGTCTTGGGTAACAAAATGTTGGAGATCTTGAATGACTTTTGATAAAAGCTTTCCAACTTTTTAATACTAAATGCAAACGAGTCTTGTAATTTTCGATAATAGTCTAGGAAAAATAGTTCTGTATTTACTATACAAAATTTAGGTAAGAAGCCCAAATTCAGTCCACGAAGAATTGTAGAAAAGCTGTAGATATTTTTTATTTTGTTTGAAAAAATTTGTATAAGTTCCTTAAGTGAAAAATATCGTGCTGGTATTACAGAAAGTCCTAGCGAGTCTTGGAAAATAAATATGCGCCATGATGTGCGCAGTCGAACATCAGTCGGCAATGCAGCCTGCAACATTATTATTATTATTATTATTATTATACCATTAAGCCATTTCCATTTCGGGGTAGGCGAGGCTCACTTGGTGAAATCGAGTCATAATTGGTTGGAGTATACTGTGAAGGTCACCAGCCTTCAGCAGTGTCATGGTTGTCCTCTGAGTACGACACCAAAAGTATATATACATATATGCACATACAAATCCATATACGCGCACACACACACACATATATATATATATATATATATATATACATACACACTTACATACATGCATATACATACATGATTTTATTGAATAAATGTTTTAAAATAGTAAAAATAATTGATCTGAAAGTGCCCGAAAATTTCCGGATTCTATGAACCTTGCCCGCTTGAACCATTGAAATTGAAATTTATACAATCACTGCACGAAAGTCTTCTGATAGAATGTACTCAGTGAATCCATATAACGTAGAATTATTTTATTTACGATTACTTTTAGTAACAGTAAAGAGCGATACATCATTTGAAGGTTTTAAGTGCACAACTTAACCAACGTAATAAATCCGGGAACAACTGTCAATAATAACTAATATAATTATAAATTTGAATACTAATAATGTTTCGTTGAAACTGTGTCTCGTAATTATAAAATGAAAATATAAGAAAATTGACGGATTGTATCATGAATGAGGGGCGTGGTGGTGCAAATGTTGACATGAAAATGTCCACAAAATAAATTATGATAACCTAAATGCAAACGATACACCATTATAATATTTATAAATAACGCAACAAAATATATGGATAAATCATCTATCAAAAAACTACATCGCTAAATCATTAAAACATTAATACCTATTATTTTGAAAATCATATTCCAATACATGCCTCCCTTTTATCGTGTTTATCTTAGCGATAGATAAGGTCCCACTTCTCCAAGCTTCAGGAAAGTGAATTGAAAATATTAAAACTTTTAAATTTTTGTTTGATGAGGATCTAAAGAATACTTATGAAATCACCTTATGGTTCTGACAACATAAGTGAAGGACAATTAAGAAATAAAATTTTTGTTTGTTGACTTTAGATGTTCGTTAGGGAAACTTGATTGAATAATTTGTTTCTGAAATTACCAAATAATATCGGGGGACATATATTTTTTATCAAGTATCAATTTATCGGTAAGAAGATGTAATATTAATGCCGAAATATTATTTACAAATTAGCAATCTATAATATTCACTGTTTGTTAAAAGAACTTTGTATAATAATTATAGTTCAAAGTCAGCTTAATCTTATATTATTTAATATTCTAAAAAAATTAATAAGTCAATAATCATTTCATCGCATCACAACATAAAAAGTATTAAATACTTATATAACTTAAAACATTTAATATTAATTTTTACTTTATATTTTTTTAACTTAAAATAACATCATAAAAAATTTGAACTAAAAATGTGAATTATTAGTAACATTTTATGCTTATTTAAAAAAAAATTAAAACATAATATGTAGGTTTAATTTTGATAATAGAATTCAGATACTCATTTCAGCATTAATCCATTATTTTCATTCAATCATTAAAATAATGTTAACTTCACATTTCTTTATATTTTACTTTTGTTTCTAAAAATTTGATTATAACCTTTTATACTAATTTCAGAAAAAATAAATATATTTACATCTGATTAAAAAAATTAAATTCATATACTCAATTTACAGCATTAGCCACATTAGAAAAATTATGTAATTGAAATAGGGGTACTTTGAGTATGTTTCAAGTTTTATTATACAAATTATATCCAATATTTATTAATATAACCTAAAATGAAATAATCAGTTTGTGTTTCTTATTTAAAAAAGCTTAATTTTAAGCTTTATTTAATTTCATATTGTGAAAAAATTAATCAGTTAATAATAATTAATCATTTCTCAAAATAAAAAGCATTTCAAAATAATTTTCAAGATAACATTCAAATAATATTTACTTTATCGTTTTTACATTTTGAACTTTCATTCATGATAATTTAATACATTAATAACCTTTTAAACAAATTCCAGAAAATTTAAGTTTTAATAGAATCTGTTATTAATTATTTAATCAGTTCACAGCATAAAAAGCATCAAAAGATTATTTTCATTGAAGAATTCGAATAATTTTTACATTGTATTAAAAAAAATGAATTGTATTTTTTCACATTTAATTTACTAATAAACTTTTAAACTGATAAGGGCAAAATTAAAATATACGTACATATAATTTTGAAAATTAAATTCAGATACTTATTTAACAACATCACAGACATTTCAAATAATTATATAGTTGTTATGAAGGTTTATTAAAAACAAAATAAATTGTTATTATCGAAATAATAGTCAATATTCAATTACATAAACTTAAAATAAATAATTAATTTGTGTTGCTCAGAAGAAAAAAATTAAGATTTAATCTTTATGTAATTTAATGTTGAGAAAAAAATTAAACAGTCAATAATTAATTAATCAGTTCACAACATTAAAGGCCTTAAGCAATTATTTTTATTGAAACATTCAAATAATTTTCACTTGATGAAATGTTTTGTTTCAACTTGAAATTTCATTTCTGAAAATTTGAATTATTATTGAGCTTTAATTTTGCAACATCAAAAACATTTAGAAAGATTATATTATTCTTACAGATATATTATAATTATAATTATAATTATAATTATAATTATAATTATAACAGACATAGTTGTATAATTGTATCATTTTAAGTACAAAATAAACTTTTATCATACAAATAATAGCTAATATCCAATTACATAATCTTCAACAAAAAAATCCCTTTATGTTAATTATTTGAAAACAATTAAAATTCAATATTTACTTAATTTAATATTGTGAAAAAAATGAATCAGTCAACAATTAGTTAATCAGCTTGAAATTAAACAATTTTTTTTAATGAAGCATTCAAATAATTTTTACTTTATATATATTTTCCATTTGAAATTGCATTTCTATATATATTTAATTTATTAATGACCTTTAAAACTAATTAGAAAAATAAATAAAATATACGTAAACATAATTTTGAAAATTAATTTCAGATAAGCATTTCACAACATGTGAAACATTAAAAAAAATTATTTAATTGTCATCAAAATATTTTAAATAAAAAATAAACTTTTATAATGAAAATTATAGCCAAGATTTAATTACATAACCTTAAAGTAAATAATAAATATATGTTATTCAATTAAAAATAATTAAAATTTAACTTGATGTTATTTAATTTTTTTTTAAATCAGCTAATAATTAATTAATCAGTTTGCAAAATAAGAAGCATTATAATATAATTTTCATTATAACATTCAAATAATTTTCACTTATATTTTTCTTTGAATTCAATTTTTCACTTACGAAAATTTTATTTAACAATAGCTTGTTAAACTATTTTTAGAAAATGTGAGTTTTGAAAGAATCAATTATTAATTAATTAATTAATCAATCAGTTTACAACATAAAAAGCATTAAACATTAAAATTATTGAAACAGTCAAATTATTTTTAATTTATATTTTATTTTAAATATAAAATTGCATTTCTGAAAATTTGAATTATCAATGACCTTTTATACTAATTTCAGAAAAAATTGAAACATATGTACATATAATTTAAAAATTGAATTCAGATAATCATTTGCCAACATCACAAACTTTGACAAAATTCACATAAATCGAATAGAGGTATTTTAAATATAAATAAAATTTCATTAAATTTAATTAAATTTTGTCAAAACAATTAATGAGCTAAAAATAATTGATCAGTTCACAAAATAGGAATAACCTTTTAATCTTATTCCAGAAAATGTGATTTTTAATAAAATCAGTTGATAATTCATTAATCAGTTCACAACATAAAAAACATTAAACAATTATTTTCATTGAAAGATTCAAACAATGTTTACAATATTTTTTCATTTGAAATTCCATTTCTGTACATTTAATTTATCAGCAACCTTTAAAACTAATTAAAAAAAATAAAAACATGTGTACATGCATATTAATTAATCAATTTAGAACATTAATAGCAATGAACTTAAACATTCAAATAATGTTTACTTCATTTTTTTCAATTTGCGTTTTTAGAGAGTTAATCGCACACTAAAAATACATAAACTGTACTTTATAATATACACTGAGGTGGCGCCACAAACTGACACTATTTGTCATTTAACTATTAAGCATAATAAACATTCAATAAAAAAAATGAATTACTTTACTTAATTATCCACGATCGATAAACGCGATCGATTTTACGTATTACATTACGTATTACGTATTACGATATTACGTATTACATTTTACGTATTAAACAGATTGATAATTCTGTGAAGAATATTATTCATTTAAATTAATTATTACAAATTTTTAAAAAAAGTATAAAATATTTTGAAGCAACATTGTTCAATTGTGCCGTACTACATAACTTAAGAAAAAAATTGAGTAAGTTTAAGAGATATTCAGATGTTTTAAAGCGATTTAAAAATAATTAAAACTTGTAAAATTTTACAAAAATTTTTGTAAGGTTTCACGAAAATAATATTTTTTTTGTAGTTTTCTAGAAAAGATTTAAATGATTTAAAAAAAATAAATAAATTGTAAAAGATTATTTAAAAAGACTTCAAAACCTTTCAAAAGATTTCTAAAATTGTCAAAGAAAAATCTGAAATATTTTAAGGCAATTTTTGTAATTTTCCAGAATGAAAAGAAGAAATCACGAAAAATTTGAGTATTTATAAGGCTTAGAAAGTTTGAAAAAATTAAAAAAAGAATTATTTTAAGATTCGGGTAAAAATTTTCAATGATTTTTCATTTTAACAAAACGAACTTCAAGAGAAAATTAAGAAACATTTCAAACGATTTCATAAAATTTTAAAAGTGTGTAGAAGGTTTTAGAGCAAAATGTTTCAACTTGGTAAGTTTAAAAATTTTGTTCAAATCGAGTGAATTTAATAAATATTTAGAATAATTAGAGAGGTTAAAAAAATTTTTTTACTGTAAAAGATTTTTAGAAATGTATATTTTTAAAAATTAAAAAAACTTTAAAAGATTTAGAAGAATTTCGAAAGGTTTCAGGAGCATAAACAAATTTTCTTAAAATGCTTAAGAAAATTTCATAGACTATAAGGCATTTTTTACATTTTAAATGATTTAAAAAAATTTTCAGAAAAATTCGAATAGGTTAAAAATATTTTTAGAAATTTAAAGACTCGAACTTTCCCTAATATTTTGTAAAATCCTGTAAAATGAAAATAAAAATTCTTAAAAGTCTTCTTGTTTCGTTTTTGAAAAATCTGAAATATTAAAAAATCTTTATTAATTTTTTAAGTGTCTCAGAAAAATTTTATTCAAATAAATTTAAAAACAAAATGATAATAATTAATTTTTTTTTTATTATCAGAATTCAGTTCTAACCCAAATTATATGTTCAAAAACTTTTAACAAATCAATAGTTATTTTGGACTTTTATTGTGTATTATTATTAATATTATTTTGTATTCTTTATGTGAACGCTCTCTAATAATTTTCTTGAAAATTTAACAATTTTGTTAAAAAATCATACTTTTTGGTTGAATATTTTTTTTTTTGGATTAAAATTCAACTATTTAGTTAAAAATATATTTTCGTTCTTAAAATTTAGCTGTTCTGTAGTAAATTGGTTTTTTCGACTTAAAAATTCAACAATTTGGCTAAGATTTTTTTATTTTTTGACTGAAAAATTTTTCTTGGGTAAAAATTACCCTAAATTAATCTTTTTTTATTATTATTGGGTTGACAATTTATTTATTCATTTTGTTGTAAATACAATAATTTTATTACAAATTTCAATGTTTAAAAAAACAGTTGACTTTTAAACCGAAAAAAAATTTTTAACAAGAAAGTTAATTTTTAATCAAGAATAATGATTTTTCTACGAAATAGATATTCAACCAAAAATAGAATCGTTAAATTTTTAATTTGAAAAAACGAATTACAAAAAAAAATTTCGACCAGTTTAATTCAACTAAAAAAGATAAATTTTTAACAAATACTTGAATCCTCTACCAAAATAATAAATTTTCAAGAAGCAAAATTAGTTTTTTACCCAAATAGATGACTTTTTGAATAAAAAGTTTGATTTTTAATCAAAAAGTTAAATTTTCTACCAAAGTAGTTTAATTTTCAACAAAAATATTATTTTTCACCAAAAAAGTTAATTTTCAACAAAATTGTTGAAATTTCTACACAATCGTTGCAGTTTCAAGCCCAAAAGACGAATTTTCTACAAAAAATCTGACTTCAACTTTATACCAAATAGTAGGTTTTTCATTTAAAAAATAAATTGTCAATAAAAAACGTAACTGTTTTTTTTGTCAACAACAAATATTTTAATTTTAAATAAAATAAACAAGTGAATCAAAAAATATAACTTTTAAAAAATTATTTAAATCTTTAACAAAAACAATCATTTTAAACCAAGCAGTTGCATTTTTAACAACAACAAAAAATGAACTTTCAGACAAGAAAATTAATTTTCTACCAAAAATATGAATTCTTAAGTAGGAAGATGAATCTTAAGAAAATGAATTTTTGAGCAAAAAAATTTTCTACCAAGAAGATTAGTTTCTGCAGAAACAATAAATCATTAACAAAATACATGAATTTTTATCAAGTACTTGAATTTTAAACTGAAGAAGATGAATTTTCAAACGAATAGTAGAATTTTAAACAAAAAATAAAAATTTTTAACTAAAAATGGAAACTTAGATTTTTAACAAAATAGTTACATTTTCATGCAAAGAGATAAATCTTCTAACAAAAAATAAATAAATTTTTAGCAAAGTAGTTCAATTTTTCAACAATTAGTGTGATCTTAGAACAAAAATGATTATTTATTATAATTATTAGCATTTTTAACAAAGTAAATGAATTTTCAATCAAATAGTAGAATTTTGAACTAAACAAGATAAAAAAAATGAATTCTTTAAAAAAAGGGGAAAAGTGTTAATGGAAGGCACATAGTCTGTTAGGTTAATCTGCTGTCTAAGTTAATCTTTATATTATTTAAATATTCCCAAATGAAAAAAAAATGTCTAAAGAATTTATTTAAAAATATTTTCATACTAGTATTGCGGCAATAGAAATCACTAAAACAGTAGAAATAGGTCAATATAAAGGAAAGAAGCCGTTAAAATTCCTTTATTTATAATTATAAATGACTAACAAATTTTTATTTTAGCATCAGCTTTAATAAAATTTAAACTACAACTAAACTCAAATAACTACGTATTTAGAAATCAAAGTAAACTTTTAAAGTGTTTCATTTTGTTAAGTATCAATATTGTTACAACCAATAAATAGTTTTTTAAATATTTTAAATTTAGCTCGAGGTTAAACTACTTACAACGTGATATAAAATATTAAATTCTATTAACATTGCCACAATTACAATTATTGATAAAGTAGCGATTTGCTACAGAATTTATTGTGAGTATTATTATTAATGAATCACATAAACCGTAAAGATATTATATGGTTTAATTCAAGGTTGTTGGGATACTTTTGTAATTTTTTCAAACTTGGATTCGTATTTTTTACAAAGCAAAAATTTGTACTAGAAGCTTCGATTTTGTCTGTTTCAAAAACAAAAATGACTTTATTCAAATATATTTTTGTTTCGTTGATTTGATTTTTCAGTATTTTACAGTCTAAACTACAAGTTTTTTGGTTTTTGACTAGACGGCCTAACGGAAAGTGTGTCCCGATAATTTTCTACACGGGTCAGTATCGATTTCCTTTTTAATGTTTTCATAAATGAAGTAAGTGGACAGAACATGATAAATTCATTTTTTGAAAAAAGTAAGTTATGCATGGTTTAAGTATCTTCAGGACTCGAGGAATATGATTATTGATCCTTGGTTCACACAAAAATGATATCCTATCAAAATTGCGCTTTTAAAATGTTGTAACCTTCAAAATTTATAAAATAAAATCCGCAGCTTTTACGCCTAGGTGTTCAATATGTTATAGAAACTGTATAAATCCAAACTAATATATTCACACCGAGAAAAAAATATTCTTAATTTGAGAGGAAAATTCCTCTTCTTCAATCCTCTCACATTTTCCTCTCAAAAAGAGGATATTATTTTAGAAATAAGAGGATTTTCCTCTTTTTTGAGAGGAGGGACGGCAAAAGAAAGGCTTTTGCATTTTTATTTCAGATTTAGTATAAATCCTCTAATTGGTAGAGGAATTACTCCGAGATCAGAACTTGCGCATGCGGAGTCAACCAAGCGTAATAACCTAACTTGTTTAGTGTCAGTTGGCTTTATTAGTCGGTTGCCGGTGGATTTTCAAGGATGCAGTGAATGATTATACATACTTAAAAAAAATGGATAAAGGGCTGATTTTTCTGTTAAAAAATTTGAATCTCACCATGTATGTGCAGCCGTTCGAAATTAAATAAATTTTTTAGATTGCGCATTGCTTTATGCTAATGTTCTTCCATCTATTCCCGTTTAACAATACCCGAATATACATTTCTCTTATACATTGGCTGTTTCTCCTTTTCAGAGAACAATGTATTAAGTATTAAAAAATTAAAAAGAATAACAAAAAACCGGTTATTAATTTGGCGGTTTTGCTAGAACAATTGTAATATTTAAAAAAAAGTTTCTTCACAGCGAAATTCGCCACGTAATCGGAAATTCGGTTACGGCGAATTTTAATGGATCATGGCAAATTTTCGCGCAATAAATAAACAATAAAATAACGTTGTGTGCATTTCTAGCAAATTTTTCCTCGCTCCAAAGTTCTAGTCCGGAAAATCTTTTTTCCGTCAAATTTTGCCGTCATAAACTATAAAAATTAGGGCTAAACGCCCTCCTGTCACTGGCCAAGAGAATACGTGTATAATCACACTGCGACTCGTTTTCATGATGTGAAATTAGAGTTGAATTACAAATTATTTTTTAAATTATTCATTACTTTACCTGTGAAAAAAGTGAATTATGTAAATTATTGCGAATATCGCCGTAACCCAAGTGCCGATTACGTCAAATTTCACCGTAACCATGTACTTAGCCATATGTATACTTAAATTAGTGTAAGAATAAATAAAAATCTATAAATTTATTAAATTAAGTATATATTATTTGGTTTATAACATATAACTCAAGTAACAGAGACTTATCAGATGTCAGAAAACATCAGTTCAATACCCGCAGTTGAGAGTTTCGAAAGCACCAGCTCCAAACGCACATTATATACCCAAATTCTAATAAATGTTGATACTCAGGTATATAATAAGGACTTTTGCTAAATTGCAATCATCTACGAGGGCGGTCTGATAAGTACTTAGCCTGCAAAAAAAAAGAAAATTTTGGAAAAGTGGCGATTTCTTTCTCAGCATAGTCTCCTTTTAGCTAGATAAAGTGGACCCAACGATGCTCTAACTTCTTTAACCCGTCTGAAAAATACGTTTTCTGGAGGTAAGCAAAGTAGGCCTCGTGTCAGCGAAAACCTCCTCATTCGACTGAAATTTCTGCCCGGCGAGTGACTTTTTCAAGTTTGGAAACAAAAAGAAGTCGTACGGGGCCAAATCTGGAGAATGCGGTTGATGGGGCAGCAGTTCGTAGCCTGATTCGACCA
>JAUELO010045856.1:0-10226 GCA_032357855.1 Amphibolips quercusostensackenii | reverse complement strand
TGCACTGTAGTGGATGGTCTCCTCTGTAGACTAAATAAGGTACGGCATTATACCTAGTAATATGCGGACGACTTCATAATCCTTAATACGAGAAATCATCTGGAAACGCTGACGGGTCTTACAAGGTCAGCAAAGCGTACCATTGAGCTCTGTTTGCGGTCGTGTGATCAAATTATTATGGAGCAGATAACAAGGTACACCGACAATGCTAAAAAGTAAGGCTTGGGGAATTAAGTGCCAGCAAATGAACAGGCACAATTTAGAATAAATATGGAATGGAGGAGTAATTTGCTATCAAAACAAAATGAATTTTTAAGCAATAAGATTCATTTTATAGCAAAGAGACAGATTTTAAATAAATCAGAAGAATATTTAAACAAACAGATGCATTTTTAACTAAAAAATAAACATTTTAACCTAAAAAAAAATATTAAAATTATCATTTGAAAAATGAACTAGCAATGAAAATAAACAAATTCTTAACAAATTAGTTGTAACATTGTTGCCACACACTTCGTTATGGATCCTTCCTAGACTTACAAATTACATAAGAATAACAAAACCAGTCTAATATTTATATAATTAGGAATATAAATTTTTAATAAAAAATTTCATATATTTTTTTTAAAATTGCCTTTTTGTATAAAATTTAACACCTTGGATTAGAGTTTTTTGTTTATTGAATGTAAAATCATTCTTAGCTAGAAATAAAAATTATTTCATTAGAAATTTGTAATTCTTCAGTTGAATTAATGTGTTTTTAATTCAAAATTTAAATCTTTCTTGATTGAAATATCAACTATTATTGTTTTTCGTTGAGAGTTTTTGTTGTTGAAAATTATTTTATTTAGTTAAATGTTGAGGTACTTTCTTAAAAAATAATTTTTAATGGTTGAAGATTAATCATTTTAGTTAAAAATTAATTTTCTTGATTAAAAATTTATCTGTTTTGTTAGAAAGCTCTTAATTTTTGAGCAAATCATAAATGTGTTTTTCAAATTGTTTGAATTTTGATTTTGATCAAAAAAAAATCTTTTTTGTTGTTTGACTAATTTGAAACGATTGTCTTTATTTTTTAGCTAGTATTGGTTTAATAGGAAAATCATGTGAAAAAAACGGTTTCTAATATTTTGGCTTGATAAAAGTAATCCACTTTTTTCAAAGGTCAATTATTTTATGAAAGAAATGAGATTTCTGAAACTTTGGTACAAAATAATTATATTAATATAAAATAGTAATTACTGCGAAACGCAAATTCAAATTCATAAAGAAAACGGTAACTCATACATAATATATAAAAAAATGTAGAAATAATGTTAATTGTTCTGGTTTAGATCATTAATTAAACAATACAGAAATTTTCAATTATATAAGGACCTTAAAAAACTCAAATCATTTAATAAAATAAGTAGCAAATAGATTAAAATGAAATTATTTTTTTAAGAAAAAAAAGCTTTTTTATATTCAACAGGATTATCATTATTTTTCAACAAGTTAAAAAATTTTTTAGCTGAAACCTATTATTTTCAAAGCAGAATAGCATTCTTGTATTCATCAGGAATTTCTTTAATTATTTCCAAATTTTGAATTTCTTATCGCTTCCTCAAACACTAGAAAAAATTAATTTTTACACATTTTGTATACTTGTTAAATAATTTTCAGAAATTTTTAATAATAAAGACATTATTTAATATTTTTTAACATTTTTTAAGAAACTTTCATTTAATATTATTTTACATCGAGACACTCAGATCATTCTATGACTTAAGCAGCTACACATATCAGAAAAATTATAGAATTTTTCGTCAGCACGTTTTTTTATAGATATAGGTAATCAATTATTGAAATCTGTAGTTTTTACTGTTATCAATTAAAAAATTTTTAACTAAATCAAATCAAATTTACATAATTTAATTTCAGATATTCAAAATTCTATAAGTTTCAATTGTAAATCCTAAAAATAGAATCATTCTAAAAAACCAATAATAAAAAAATAATAATAAAATAATAAATAATAATAAATATAAAAATTCTCATCAGATAGTTAAAGTGTGTTATAGAAATTTGTTTGTTTTTAGACTATTGATATAAGTTACAAAACTATTTGTCGTCTTTGATGTTCGATGTTTGATTTAAATTTAGACACGTTAAGTTGTAAATTTTTAAATATTTTAGAATAAAAAAAGCTTATCATTTATACATTTAGAAAAAAATTTCTGAAAATAATATAAAATTTCTTTAAATCAAAGAAATTTCCTTCAATTGAAAAAACTTCTTAGGTTTAAAGAAATGCGTTTGTTGTTTAAATGACAACTTTTTTAATTTTGGAATGATTTTGTTTATTTTAAAAGTATATTTAGTTTGATGAAGACATTATGTTGAAAAGCCGTTTTTTTTAATTAAAGAAAAATATTTTTCTGTATATTTAAGTTAGCATTCAAAAAAACAAGATTTTCTGATTTAAATAAAATTTCTGTGGATATAAAAAAAAACCATCAACCTACAGTCGAAAAACCTTTTCTTGGACTCAGAAAAAATTTTCTTTGATTTAAATAAATTTTCGTATTTTCAAATAATTTTCTATATTTTGAAAGCAGTTTTTGTTTGATGAAAGAAATTATTGTGAGAAAACTGTTTTTTTTAATTCAAGACCAACATTTTTCATTTCATGACATAAATAGTACGTAGATTAATAAAATTAAAGAATGGGTAATTACAAATTGCAAATTATTCAAACTGCAGAATTTTTAATTGCAAATCTTTAAAAATAACCCAATTAATACTTTTTTTGATATTTCCCTCTTTTTCCTGTTTTTAAAAGTATTTTTTCTCCCTGTTTTCTGGAAACCTGCTCATTTTCTCGATTTTTGGCTTGAATGCGAACTTAATTAATAGAACCCAAAAATAAAATCCAAATGGTTTTACGTGAAAGTAAATTCTATTTAATTAAGAAGGCACATATTATATTTTCAATTCAGAATTCATCTCTCTTTAAAATACTACTATTTTGTTAAAAATGTCATTGTTTTGTAAACAATTTAACATGTTTATTAAAGAGTAATTTTTCGGTAGAAAATTGATTCTTTTTAGTTTGAAATTTAAGTGTCTGGTCCGAAATTCTAGTTTTTAGTAGAGCTTTAATTTTTTGCTCTAAAAATTTTTTTTTTAGTTGAAAACAAATTTTCTTTTTGTTGGAAACAATATTTTTTCAAGAAAAATCAACAGTTCTATTTTTGGTTGAAAATATGACGCATTTGGTTCTAAATTCTTTTTTTCTCTATACAAAAGTATTTTTGAAATTAAAAATTTACCTACTTTAGTAAAAATTCATAGTTTTTTGTTGTTAATTCATATTTTTTTCTGAAAATTAAACTTTCTGATGTTTAAATTAAAATGTATCTTTTTTGTTGAAAATTAGTGTATTTTCGACACTTCCTTTTTTTGAAAATTAATCTTATTGTTTTAGAAATCAAAAAATTTTACAAAAATTTAATGCATTTGGTCAAAAATGCGTGTTTTTCGTAGTAAGGTCATTTTTTTTTTGTTAAAAATGTACGTATCTTGTTAAAACATCGTCCTTTTTGCTAAAAATTCATATTTTAATTTAAAACTAGATTATTTCATTTTTGGCTAAAAATATATTTTACTTTTTGTTTGAAAAATTAAAAATTTGTCTAAAATTTTATGCATTTAGTTATAAATTCTTTTTTTGTTTTTGTAGAAAAGTCTTTTTTCTTTGTTAAAAATTTATCCATTTTGTTGAAAATTTGTCTGCTTTGTCTAAAATTCGTATATTCATCTGAGAATTAGGCTATTACATTTTTTGCTGAAAATGTTTTCTTTATTTAAAAATTCAACATTTTTTTAAATTTTTTTTGTAGGAAAATAATTATATTGGTTAAAAATTAATCTGTTTGGTTGAAAAATCAACAATTTGCCTAAAACTTGATGTATTTGGTCATAAATTATTTTTTTTTTGTACATAAATTATTTTTTTGGATAAAAATCTATCTATTTTGTTGAAAATTAGTCTTTTTTGTTTAAGATTCGCATTTTCAACCTAAAATAAAACTATTCCATTTTTGGATAAAATTGTACCTTCTTAGTTAGAAATTGATGCATTTTGTTGACTTTTTTTTCTGAAACTTAATCTTACTGATTGAAAATTTATCTTTTTGATTAAATAATCAACATTTCGGCTAAAATTTAATGCATTTAGTTAAAACTTTTTTTTCATAGTAAAATCGTTTGTTCTCGAAACTTTGCCTAGTTTGTTGGAAAGTCGTTCTTTTTTGTTGAAAATTCGTAGTTTCGACTGAGAACTAAACTATTGCATTTTTTGTTGAAAATTCGTATTTTTGTCTGCAATTTGTATTTTCGACTAAGAATTAAACTATTCCATTTTTGTCTGTTAATGGATCTTTTTAGTTTAAAACTCAAGAATTTCGCTGGTAATTTTTTTTGTATAAAAATAATTTTATTGATAAAAAATTTATCTTTTTTGTTGAAAAATCAACCATTTGTTTACAATTTAATGCATTTGGTTATAATTTTTTTTTGTACAAAAATAATTTTTTGGGTTAAAAATTCATCTATTTTGTTGAAAAATCGTCTTTTCTTTAAGATTTGTATTTGCAATTAAAAATAAAACCATTTGACTTTTTGGCTGAAATTGTATCTTAATAGTTGAAAATTCATGCATTTCTTGGGTTTTATTTTCCTAGAAAATTAATCTTATTGATTGAAATTTTATTTTTTTGGTTGAAAAATAAACAATTTGGCTGATAATTCATGCCTTTGTTCATAAATTCTTTATTGTAGAAAACTAATTTTTTTTTGTTGAAAATTGATCTGTTTTGCTGAAAATTTGTCCCTGTGTGTAAAATTCATATTTTTAACTAAAAAGTAAAATATTTCACTTTTTGCAAAATTGTATCTTTCTAGTTAAAAATTCATGCCCTTTGTTAAAAAAGTTTTCTCCTAGTTTTTTTTTTAAGTAGAGACATTTTTTGTTGTTGCAAATTATCCTATTTTGATAAGGATTCGTCTTTTCTGTTAAAAATTCTTCTTTATTGCTGAAAATTCATATTTTTAACTGAAAATTAAAGTATTTCATTTTTTTCCTAAAATGTATTTCTTTAGTTTAAGATTGACGTATTTTCTGAAAAACTTTTTTCTCTTTTTCGGAAAAAATGAATCAAATGTCTGCTTGAATTTCATCCAAGTTGTAATATTTCTTGATTATTATTTTTTAGTAACAGGTGTTTGAAGTTTAGGATATGAAGTAGGTTTTATATTTCAGTTTTAAATAATCAAAAATCTTGAATAAACCCATAAAAATTCTTGAAAAATACTGTGTTTGAAAAAAGAATTTAAAAATCAAAAACAAAAATGTAAGCGATTTAAAAAGATTTAAAAATTATTATTATTTTTTTGTTGGAATGATAAAGATTCTACTAGGACAATTTTTCAAAACTATTTTACAAGCTCTATAACAATTTAAAAAATTAAAAAATATCACACAGATTTTTCCAAGATTTCCTGGGAAAATTGTGAATGAGTTTGTTGAAATAATTTTTCACGAGAAAATAAATAAAGGATTCAAATAGTTGAAAATATTTAAAGACATTTCAAAATATAACCTAGAAGATTATAAGGATTTCATTAAGGAGTTTTTAGAAAAATCTAATAATTTTAAATGATATTTTGAAGTTTTGAAATTTTCCTTGTGACAATTGATACAAGTCACGGAAGTGTTTTCTTTTTTCACGTCTGGATCAAGTGGAGAAAAATAAACAGAATTTGTGCAATTAAAAATATAATTCTTTTCCGCATTTCAATAACATTTCTTCATGTGTAGGCGTTTGATTTAAATTACGACACGTCGAATTCTACATTTCTCAATATTTTACGACAATCCACATGTATTCTTACAAATAGAATTAAGAGTATTAGTTTTCCCAGAAAGTTATTCAAGATTTCAAAATTTTTTATTTTATTTTACTGCCGAAAAATTTGTATTAAAATCATTGTTGTGCAGTATTTTAGTTAGCAAATAATTAATAATTTAGCTAGCTAGATTAAAATAATTTGTTAAAAGTTGAAAATCTTTTTCTCTGAAATCTGTTTACTTTAAATTGAAATAGCAAGCCATTATTTGTCTTCTTTGATAATTTTTAAAAATTTTAAGTTCTAAAACAGGCTCAGCGAAACCAAAAATTTTTTTTTAATTTTAGATTTTTAACGAAATTCTTTGAACAGAATAAAAATTTTTAAGGCGTACCGGTTGGAAAAATTGAACTTGTTATTGTAATATATAATAAATATTGACAAATTTTAAAATGCAAATCTTTTAAATTAAATAAATTTTAATGATAAATCTTTAAAATTAAATGATTTTTAATTCAAAATCTTTAAAGTAGAACTGTTCCAAAAAAAAAATTTTAATCACATCACCTTGAACTATAAACATTTCAAATTAATCAATTTAAAATTTTTATTATAAAAAATCAAGAATTTAAATTGAAAATCTGTGAAAATGAATTATTTTTAATTTTGAATCTTTAAAATTCAATTATTTTCGATTTTCAATCGTAAAAAGGAAAAAATCTTCAATTAGAAATCGTTAATATTGAACAATGTTTCATCTCGAATATTAAAATTCAAACTCTGACAAAGAAAATTATTTATAATAAGATCATTAAAATTAAAAACACTCTAAATTAATTTATCTTTAATTTTCTATTTTAAAAGTTAGCGAATGTTTAATTGCAAATCTGTAATATGAAATTAATTTTAATTTTCAATGTTAATTCTTGAACCTTAGAAATAAAGCATATAAAACTATACCATTTATAAATATATATATATATATATATATATATGCACATCGTTAAAATAAAAAAATTTTTCACGGGTAACTTTTAAAATTACCTACTTTTCAAATTATAAAGTTATAAAATTTTAATTTCTGTAATTTTGATGATTTCCTTTAGAAATTTGTGGAACTCAAAAGATTTAGTATCGTAAAGTTGACTTGTGATCTTTGAAGCCTTTCAAATTTGAGAACTTTTTCTTCATATGGCTTTAAAATTAAAAAATTTTCAATTCTAAATCTTGAAAATCTAAAAATTAAAGATTAGAAATCGATAAAATCTAATGATTCTTAACTCTAAATTTACCACAAAAATTAATCAAATTAAAATTAGTCATCAATTTTTTTTACATAGTTGAATTTTTAACTAAAAATATGAATTCCAAGTTGAAAATAGAATGGTTTATTTTCATTAGTGCTGCATTTTGAACCAAGAAAAAAAATTAAAAATGTAAAAAAGAGAGAAAAATTGTAATAATAAAAAGAAAAAAAAATTAACACAATGGTTACATTTTTAAGCAAAAATGACAAATTGTCATCAAAGTAGGAAAATTTTTATCTAAAAAAGGAACATTTTTGCCAAAAAATAGTATACTTATATTTTCGAATAAAAATAATCATTCGTAAACACAATACAAAATTATTTTCAACAAAACAGTTCATTGTTTAGCCAAAAAGATTGTTTTTCCTCCCAAAAAAGACGAATTTTGAATAAAAAAACATCACTTTTCAACAATGACGACTAAATTTCTAACAAATAAGTGAATTTCCAAAAAGTAATGAAATGTTTACTTAAAAAAATTGATTTTCAACACCCAAGAACAGATTTCTCAACAAAATACTTTAATTTTTAACCCAAAAAATAAATTTTTTAAACTAAACTGACGAAAGGAATTCTTAACCAAAAAGAAAGAAGAATTTTGTACTAAATAGTTTTATTCTGACACAAGAAGAATATTTTTTTACCCCAAAAATTAATTTCTGTCCAAAAAAGGAATCTTGAACAAAATAGTTCAATTTTTCACAAAAGGAATTAATTTTTTGACAAACATGATGAATCTTCAAACAAAGAAATTAATTTTAAACCAAATAAGGTGAAATAAAAAAGGTGAAGTTTTAGAAAAAAAGAGATTAATTTTCAACAAACAAGATTAATATTCTACCGGGATGACAAATTTTTAATAATATATGTCAATATGAGAGTGCATACTTGATATGGTAAAAAAAGTAAATTTGAAATTATCATAATGTAATTCCAAATTAAAAAAGATAAATTGTCAACAAAAATTTAATAATAAATTTTGTAATTATTATAAATAACCTCTTAAGCAAAAATGATTTGATTGTAAAAAAATTGTAACTCTTACTCCCATCTCTTAGCTCTCATCCAACTTTCACAGTTATCTAAGTCTCACTTTCAGTTTCATCCAACTTTAATCTATCATCCATATTTAACCACCACTCTCGTCCAACTCCCATTTCCGTACAACACCTGCTCTCATACAAGTCCCACACTAATCCAACACACGCTCCCATAAAACCTTCTCTCCCATCCAACTACTATCTCACAAAAATACCTCTTTTATCCAACTCCCACTTGAATCACACTCCCATTAAACTCTCTCTCCCAACTATCTTCTAGTCTTATCCAACTCTCATTTCTGTCTGACTTTCACCTCCATTCACTTCTCACTACCATAAAACTTTTTCTTCTATTCAACTTTCATTCACATCCAACACCCACTCTCACTTCACTCCCATTTGAATCCCAATTTTACTCCTATAAAACCCTGTGTGCCGCCCGACTGCTACTCTTATCCAACTCTCACTCACGTATAACTGCGACATAAAACCAAAAATCACTTACTGGTAACATACAATGTAAGTAGACCATTACGCATATTCATCAATGATTTGGTGGTCAAGGACTGAACTAATTAATAATATTAAACAACTGTAAGGCCTCTGAAGGTTTTTTTTTCCTTGGTAATCACTAGTGTGATGAAAACAACAAAAAGAGCATTTTTTGAGGTCATTTTAAATATTAGGCTGTTGCAACTGTTCTTGAGGAAGATTGCAGCAGTGGAAGTCTACAGCCTATTAATGATCGGCGACCTTAGTGATGTTGCTGTGCAAACTGATGCTTCGTTAAGGAAATCATCCTTTAATCCTTTAAGGTTGCTATCTCTGAGAAGGAAGAATAGCATTATGAAGGGAGAAGGATAAAAGTAATTACACCATGAGATATCGTTTGCAACACAGAAGGCTGCAAAGACACTTTGCTGAGACATCAAGAGCAGTAGACACATTTTTTACAGTTTTCGTGGCAAAAACAATATCTTTCAAAGCTCTCCTAGAGGACATTTGTAAGCGGGTATATCAGGGCCAGTTCATTAACATTTATTCTGACGGTCAACCAGCTCTTAAATCAGAAAAGTTTACTTCCAGACTAGTCTGGAGGTGACTCTAGGAACTTCTTAAGGTTGCCTGTAAAAACCAGATCAGTCTGATCTAGGTTCTTGGTAATGAAAATATTCAAGATATTGAGAAAGCAGATGCACTGGCTAAGACGGGAGCTTGACAACCCCTGATTGGCTTAAATCTCTATGGAGGTATCTCGTATGTATCACAAAAAGGAGGCATTGGTTAACCGCTCTTAGAGGAGCTTCCGAGACATTAAAGAAGAACCACTAGAATGATACATTCCAAGAAATTTATGTCTGCTACATATATTAAGAAGATTAATGAACTCATGAACATAGGAAGAAAGCAGCTTAATTTCGTAGTAGGAATTCTTACTATACGTACCGACTGAATAAACACTAGGAAATTATTTACTCGAACTTAAAGACTTCAATGACCCAGAGGCGACTGTTGTCACCTGCAATGCTCGCGGCCGCTGTGTAAGGATAAAAACGGTTAATGACGAACTCCAAACTACAACATCTTTTTAATTTTCTATCTATAACATTATTTTAAGAGATTTTGAACATCGTATTAAATTAAATCATAACATCCTTACATCACTATTCAACTTAAATTATTTTTACTCCGTGGCTGATGATACAAAAACAGGGTACATCCGAAAACAAGTTATAAAATAAAAAAACAATAATAAGGCCCTGAAGAATGTGTTCTAGCGTTAGCCTTCCGGTAGAGTTTGAGCTTACCTCTTGTAACTTTAACGGCTATGCTGGCTATAGCAGAGCTACAGATAGGGTTTCCCATGCCAGATAGGGAGAGAATAAAGTAAAAAAAGAAATGATTGTCGGGGTGCCCCTGGTGACACCACTGGGCGTGGCAGCATGCAAGCCGGTGGTAGTTAGCTGCGTAAAGGACAGGTAGATCTGAC
>JAUELO010045842.1:0-10227 GCA_032357855.1 Amphibolips quercusostensackenii | reverse complement strand
TGAAACAAGATGGAGGTTACCTCTCTTCATATGAAGGATAGTCTACACTTCATAATGTGAAAATTGTCTAAGTTCGCGGCGCCACCTTTTATGTTGTGAACAGATTAATTGTTTATTAACTGATAAATTTTTTGACAATATTAAACTAAATAATGATTAAATTTTGATTATTTAAATTAAGTAAATAAATTCATTATTTACACCAAGGTTATGCAATTGAATACTGTCTATAATTTGTAAAATCAAAGATTATCTATGTTCAAAATACCTCTATTCCAAGTATATAGTTTTTCTAAATTTTTGCGATTTTTTGAAATAAGTATCAAAATTATGCTTTAAAAATTAAATTCACATATATTTCACTTTTTTTGTAAAATTATTTTGAAAGCTTTTTATTAATTTAAAATTTCCGAAAAATATAAAGTAAAAATTAATCGATTGTTTTAATGATGTTTACTATTTACTGCTTTTTCTGTTGTAAAATTATTGATTAAAATGTATATGCACATATTTTCATTCTTTACCTCAATATTATTATATTTACCTCAAGATTACGTCATTATAAATTGGCTATTATTTGTGTAATAAAAGTTTATTTATTATTTAAAATACCTATATTACAATTATATAATTTTTTTAAATGTTGGCGATATTTTAAGGTTATGTAATTGAAGATTTCAATATTTAAAATTATATATACATAAGTTTTTATTTTATCTTGAATAAGTTTAAAACGTTATTATTAATTCAAATTTTCAGAAAACTGTAGAGTGAAAATTATTTAAATGCTTCAATAGAGATAATTATTTTATGCTTTGTGTGTTTTAAACTGATTATTTAATCATCAACTAAATAGTTTTTTTTCACAATATGGAACTACGAACAGATTGAGTTTCAATTGTATTGTATTAGGTAACATAAATTTATTATTTAATCTAAAGTTATGTAATTGAATATTTAATTAAAATTATATAATTTTTAAAATGTTTTTGATGTTGTAAAATGATTACCTGATTTAATTTTCTAAATTATATAGACATATGTTTAATTTTTTCTGAAATTAGTGTAAAAGGTTCATTAAATACTCAAATTTTCAGAAATTCAATTGAAATTTTTTTTTAATATATGAATTAAAAACTATGGAAATGTTTCAATAAAAATAAGGTTAAACATTATTCAATTTTCAATATTTTGTAATCAATATATTATTATGAATTTATTCTTTTAAAACTTAAATATTCTGGACTCATGTAAAGATCTTATTAATATATGACATATTTATAAATGGAAGGTAAAATTAAAGAAAAAAAAATTATAGTACAAATTATTTGCATGTTTTAATACAAATAATAGTTTGATTCTTTTAAGTTGTGAATCGATTACTTAAGTATTAACTCATTCTATAAAAATTCATATTTTCTGGAATTAGTTCAAGAGGGAATCAATAAAGCAAATTTTCGAAAATGAAAGATAAAAAAAAATTATTAGACAAAAATTATTTGAATGTTTTTATGGACTTTATATTTTAATGCTTCTTCTTTTGCAAAAGAATTAATAAATTTTAAGTTTAATAATTTTTTATAATATTACATTAAATAAAGATTGAAATTTAGTTTTTATAGAATTAAGTAACATAAATTGATTAATTACTGGAAGGTTATGTAATCCAATATTGGACATAATTTGCATAATAAAGGTTTAGTCTAGTGTATAAATATGTTTTCATTTTTTCTAAAATAAGTATGGAAGGGTACTGATGAATCATATTTTAGGAAATGAAAGTGAAAATTAAAAAAAGGTAAAGTAAAAGTTATTTCAATGTTTGAATTTAAAGGTTAATTGTTAAATAAGTATCTGAATTTAATTTTAAAAATTATATCTGAATGATATGTTTTCATTTTTTTGGAAAATAGTATGAAATTGTAATTTATAATTTGAATTTAGGAAATAAAATTCCAAGAAAAAAAATATTAAGGAAAATTAATTTGAATGCTTTAATGAAAATAATTGTGTTTCTTCATTATGTTTTATAAATTCTTCTCTATTATGTTTTTATAAATTGGTCATTTATTTCAATTTAATTTAATTAAATATTGGCTATAATTCGTGTAATAAACATTTATTTATATTTAACATATTTTTTTACAATTACATACATTTCTAAAGTGTTTTTGCTGTTTTGAAACAAGTATCTGAATACCTTTTTTAAAATTTTATGTAAATGTTTAAATTATTTGAGAAAGTATATAAGATACATTTTGATTCTGAAGGATTGAAAAAAAATTAATTTAATAGTTACACAATATTGAATTTTTGGTTTGGATTTTTTTAAGTGTCCACATTGACGGAAATTATGCTTGAATTGTATTGAAATTTGAAAATATTAGAAATGCAATTATAGATTTCAAAGCTACAAAAGTTTCCATGCAAAGTTGTCAAATTTTGTCTGGAAGGAAGTCTAAACAAATTATTTATTCAATTTTTCAGGAGAAATCCTCTTAAAATTTTTGTCAAATAAGGATGAAATCACCTTTCAAACATAAAAAAAAATTGATGGAAACTCTTCTGGCTCCAGAGATATCGTAATTTTAGTGACACTATTCGCTGCGCTGTGCTGCCAGTGCGGCCACTCACACGATAGAAGCTGCAAATTTTGTTTTATCTTCTTGGAAAAATGTTTTCTATGCTCAGCGTGACTTGGGCTTAATACTCAGGTGTGCGCGAAATAAGAAAAATTGTTAAATTTCAATGATCATTGTTATGAACAAGTTATATTTACAATCACTAAATATGATAGATTGCTCATTTGTACAGGATATTTTGGCATTAATATCACTTTTTTATTAATGAAGTGAAATTTGATCAAAAGAATATGTCTCACGATATTATTGGTTAATTACAGAAGCAAATTATGTAAAATAATTCTTAATGTATATATTTGATGTGAAAAAATATGTTATTTTCTAATTGTTCGTAATTAATATTGCCTGTAAATTTTTCTGTTGAAAATATTTAATTCGATATTATTATTAAATTCAGAAACAAATAATGTGAACAAATGATCACAGTAGACATTAACAGGCATCAAATCATGTCACTGCTAACACTGGCTGACAACTGTTAATATAATTCATTCATAAAATTAATAAATACTACTAAATAAAAAACTTCATTCTAAATTCTTATAAATCTCGCTGATACATCAAGACACATATTTTTTGGATCAAGTATCACTTTATCTATAAAAAAGAGTCATATTGATGCTGAAATATCCTTTACAAATAAACAATCTATAATAATAAGTTTTTTTAATAGAACTTTTATAACAATTATCATTACAAGTCAACAATTTTTTTTCATTTCTAGCACCCCTAAGTATTAAACCCAAGTCACGCTAAGCATAAAAAACATTATTCCAAGAAGATAAAACAAAGTTTGCAGCTTCTATGATTTGTCAGCATTGAATCGAAATATAAATTTAAAAATTAGAGGTAATAATGTTTTAATGATTTAGCGATGTTTTTTGATTCGCTGATTTACAATAATTGCCATGAAATGAGTATTTGATTTAATTTTTTAAATTGTATGTAAAAAATTTTTGTATAAATTTTCAATGTATTTTGATACTCTGTTATTTTTCTATAATTTATATTATATAACTTATATAACATAATTTATATAAGATGATTTTAAAAATTATAAGCAATAATGTTTTAATGATTTGACTATGTAGTATATTAATCTCCTGATTAACAAAAATTTATCTAAAAGTACCTGCAAATGTCATTGAACAAAAATTAAGTTTATTTACAACATTAAATTACATAGCCTAAAAGTGCAGAAACAATATATTTTAATATTTTCTCAATATATTTTGCTGCATAGTTGATAAGTTTGGTGATGTATGGTTTGTATTTATGGTATCATAATTCATTTTTTAGACATTTTCATGTCTACTATTGCACCACCACGTCGCCCTCATTCATGATATATCCCGTGAATTTTTGTAGATCTCCATTTTATAATTGCAGGATTAATTTTCAACTACAAATGATTGGTATTTAAATTTATAAATATATTTATTATTATTAATATTTCTTTTCGAATATATTACTGCGTTGGTAAAGTCGTGCACTTGAAATAATAAAAAAATAGTATCTCGCCCTTTACTGTGTCAATAATAGTAATCGTAATTTAAATAATTCTGTGTTACACGGATTCATTGAATACATTCCTTCAGAATCTAATTTCAGCAAAAAGTCAAGTGGTCAAAAACTTTTAACAAATAAATAATTATTCAAAAATTGGGTGAATGATAAGGATGAATAATAAAGTTAACGCGCGCTTGCGCGCGCGTTTAATAGTCTCATGTTTTACAAAAAACAATTTTTAAAATCTAAAACAGAACTTTCTTAAATTGTAGGGCATGAAGACCCTGAATATGTATAACTACTTTCGATTACATTGGTCTATATTAATTTGAAGAGTCTAGAAAAATTTCATTTTTCATAGCTTTGTTTTAACAATGAGAAGGCAATGCTTTTAAATTGAGACAGGCTGCCTAATGTTTACAGTGTCAGAATATGACCTTTTTACATTGTCAATACAGATGAAAATATGATACCATCGCTTTGTTTTAATAAACTTTTCTCTTTTTCATGATTTGCATTTCATAACTTTTCTTTTGATTATTATCTACAGTCGAAATTGAATTTATTTATTTGCATGAAGAAATTGGTTGGTTTGCATTGCAGAATTAGTAAATATCTTGCCTAATAAAATTATTACTTTTCCGCTAATCTTTAGTGGCTTACTTTGCGCTAATCAAATCTATAAACTTTTAATAGCAATTAATTCAGTTTTAGCAATTCCCAATTAAAGAGACCTCAAAGTGTCTTTCGCATAATAAAAGAAGCTATAAAAATTAATATTATTTTTACAAACATTGCTAAGTAATTGCAATTTTCTGTGGTAAATAAGAAAAATATACCTAATGCATAGTTTCATCAATATTTTGAGTGATATTGATTCCACATTGATCCATTAAAATTTTAGAATTGTACACATTTACATTTGTCTTACCTTTGTTTAATCCATTAGAAAGCAATATTTTGAAAGCGGAAACAGACTATGTCACGTTAAAATTTCACAATGTGAACTTCTTTTTATGTCAATAGAGTTAAAAATGCTAAATCATCGATTAGTTCCATTAAACTTTTCTATTTGTCACGTTTTTCATATTTATAACTTTTTTCAAAATTATTATATAGATATTAATTATTTTATTTTCACAAAGCAATTAGTTTTGTACGGTTTAATTAGGGAAATCTGTCGACAACTCAAATTAGTAGCTTTTTAATTATATTTAGTGGCTCAAATTTCACTAATCGAAACAATAAAATTTTACTAGTGATGATTTGAATTTTACAAATTTCGATTTAGAGGGACCTCAAAGCATATTTGCATAACAAAAAAGGCTACACAATTAAAATAACCTTTCTTTAGGCACTTGATTGAATATGTATTCAAGCTGATGCTCATTCAGGCAAACATTTTTTGCAAAGTTTGCGAAATAATCACAGCTTTCTGTGAAAAACAAGAAAGATATACAACCAAAAAAAAGGTTTAAAATCGAAAACAGAACTCTGTTGAAAAGTAGCCTATGAGGACCCTGATTAGGCATAATTAGTTAATATAGTGATTGATGTTGATCCCATATAAACAGACTAGGTCACGTTAAAATTTCACAGTGTGACTTTATTTTGTTAATAATGATTGAAATGCTACACCATGGCTTTGTTTTATTAAACTTTTTATAACGCTGCCTGGTTAAGACAAAAAAAATTTCTGAAACTTTTTTTTTAATTTGCAGCACAAAACTTTTTTACCCTCGTGGCATTTTCTCGTAGAACGAGCCATTATTCATTCACAGCCTTAAAAAAAAAATATTTTTTATAAATCTTTGTTTCCCTACAAGCTAAAATTTTCATGCCCTAAATTAAAAAACATTAGAAAGGTTAGGGGTAAGACTGAAAAAAATTTTTTAATTAATAACAGAAGAAAAATTATTCTTAACCAAAAAATAAATTGACTGCCATTTCTCAATTTCCCCATTCAAGAAAAATTGCTGATACAGCGTTTCCCCTCAGTAACTTACAACTAGCTCCTACATTTTTAAAAAATCTCAAGGATAAAATCGTTTTCAAATATAGAACTTTTTTCAGTGTTAATTACAAGTTCTTTAAACTTGAATCATTTTCAATAAAAAAGATGACATTTTTTTCTAGAACTTTTCCGGAAGGAAGGAGCAGAACTCTAATCAGAACGTCAGGAACTTTTGACAAAAATTTTGTTAAAATTAGAAAATCCTGCTTTCTCATAGAGAAAGCTTTGCAATGGTAACATTTGCGAAAATTTTTTAATTAATTTAACTAAACGTTACTTAATTTAAAAATGTCCAATACAATGTTATGTGCAATTGTCCGGATGTCTGTGTGTGTGTGTGTCACACTTTTTTGTAAACACGAAAACTTAAAAACGGTTGCAGATGAATTAATTAAATTTGGAGCGCTTACTCTCATCGCTAATATCTAGAAACTGCCCTAAGGATTTCTAAAAATATTTTTTGAATTTTTTGTAGCACTTTATAATATTTTTAATATCAGTTTTTTATATTAAATCTTTTTTCATTAACATGATTCAATATTGAAGCAAGAATAGAAAAGATTTTTTGGTTCGAGTTATGCTCATTTATATCATATCAAAAATCAGTTATCATAGTAAAAATTTTCTCGTCTGCATAACTTATTATTGCTGTGAGAATAGAAAAGATATGTTCATTCAAGACGAATTGATTAACCTATAATGTTGACACATTTTATTAAAAAGTAAAAAAGCTATGGTAATGTATAATATTTTAAAATACGGTTTTCATAATAAAACTTTTTCCTTTAACATAATTCAAAATTCATGCAACAATATCAAAGATTCCTTGGTTCAAGATGAATTGATTGACCTACAATATTATTCCATTTTATCAAAGAGTAAGGAACTCATGGTCATTTATATTATCTAAAATGTCTATTTTTACAGTAAAAATTTTCTCATCTGCATAACATAGAGCTGATGTGAGAATAGAAAAGATATGTTTATTCGAGACGAAATGATTAACCTATAATGTTGACACATTTTATCAAAGAGTAAGAAAGCTATGGTAATGTATAAATTTTGGAATACGGTTTTCATATTAAAACTTTTTTTTTAACGTAATTCAAAATTTATGCAACAGTATGAAAGATTCCTTGGTTTGAGACGAATCGATTGACCTAAAATATTAGTACATTTCATCAAAGAGTAAAAAAGGCATGGTCATTTATATTATCTTAAAAGTCCATTTTTACAGTAAAAATTTTCTTGTCTGCATAACATAGAGCTGATGTGAGAATGGAAAGGATATGTTCATTCGAGACGAATTGATTAACCTATAATTTTGTCACATTTTATTAAAGAGTAAAAAAGCTATTGTAATGCATAATATTTTAAAATACGGTTTTCATATTAAAACTTTTTTCTTTAACATAATTTAAAATTCTTACAACATAAAAGTTTCTTTGGTTCAAGACGAATCGATTGACCTACAATATTACTACATTTTATCAAAGAGTAAGGAAGTCATGGTCATTTATATTATCTTAAAAGTCCATTCTTACAGTAAAAATTTTCTCATCTGCATAACATAGAGTTGATGTCAGAGTAGAAAAGATATGTTCATTCAAGCCGAATTGATTGACCTATAATGTTGGTACACTTTATTAAAAAGTAAAAAAGCTATAGTATTGTATAATATTTTAAAATACAGTTTTCATATTGAAACTTTTTCCTTTAACATAATTCAAAATTCATGCAACAATATAAAAGATTTCTTGGTTCGAGACAAATCGATTGACCTGCAATATAATAACATTTTATCAAAGAGTGAGGATGTCATGCTCATTTATATTATCTTAAAAATCGATTTTTACAGTAAAAATTTTATGATCTGCATAGCACAGAGCTGATATGAGAATAGAAAAGATATGTTCATTCGAGACGAATCGATTGACTTATAATGTTGACACATTTTGTTAAAAAGGAAAAAGCCACGGTAAAGTATAATATTTTAAAATACGATTTTTATAGGAAACTTTCGTCTTTAACATTATTTAAAATTGATGCAAGAATATAATAGATTCTTTGGTTGAAGACTAATCGATTGACTTACAATATTATTACATTTCATCAAAGAGTAAGAAAGTCATGCTCATTTGTATTATCTTTAAAATCGATTTTTACTGTAAAAATTTTCTGATCTGTACAACACAGAGCTGATATGAAAATAGAAAAGATATGTTCATTCTGGACGAATCGATTGACCTATAATTTTGACACATTTTATTACAGAGTAAGAAAGCTATGGTAATTTACAAAATTTGAAAATACGGTTTTTTATAGTAAACTTTCGTCTTCAACATAATTCAAAATTGATGCAAGAATTAAAAAACTAAAAGATTCCCTGGTTCAAGACGATATCAATTGACTTACAATATTATTACATTTTATCAAAGAGTAAGGAAGTCATGGTCATTTACATTCACTTGAAAATCGGGTTTTACAGTTAAAATTTTCTCATTTGCATAACTTAGAGCTGACGTGAGAATAGAATAGATGTGTTTATTTTAGATGAATCGATTGACCTCTAATGTTGATACATTTTATTGAAAAGTAAGAAAACTATGATAATGTTGTAATATTAATTACTTTTAGACTCAAGTGAAAATTAGTACACCTTCGGCGCCGTAACCTCAATTTTACGCAACAAACAGCATATATGTTGGGTGCCAGACCTTTCTTGGGTCAAAAACAACAAAATCACGATAAATCGGTAAAATCTTAAAAGCAACTACAAAATTAGAATTCTAACTCTTAAATTCTAAACTCGACAGGCAAACGACATCATTGAGGTTTCGATGTACCGAAATGAGAATATACTTTTACGTCAAACTAGCTCACGTCTCACGTAAGAAAATTAGGTAGAAGGCGAGGTTTTGTACTAATAGGCTTTTTACTCGTAAATTATAACACAGCAAATCATATAGAAAGTAACTAGGTTGCCATTTATTTAAACAGATGTTTACGATTGGTGGAACATAAATCGACCAAATTTTAAAATTACACATTTGGTTTATTTTAACAATTTCAGTCTGACAGCTTTATATATTTTTAGATTTTACAGCAAAATGACACAGTTTTGGTGGAACAGATTAGAATTTATTTTATTAAAACAAAACAAATTCAAATTTACAAACTAATCTCTTTAACATATCGGTATTCCATGATTTTATAGAATTTACATTAAAACCTAGCTCAACAGCGCATTTTTCGCAGAGGTGGGGTATGTGTCAACTATTCATAAATATTTGGGAATGGAGCAAACGACTAATTTTTCCGTAAATGAAAATATGTCACAGATCAAAGGGCTAATAATAATATAGGTGTAGAATACAACTAATTATTTTTCGAGGGTAAAGTGGGGGAACAACTATTCACAAAAGTCGGACAATGAGGTAAACGAGCGAAAAATACATGGAAAACATGATATGGTAAATTGCACATAAATCAGATAATAGAAATTGACCAAATCAGATCAAAATAAAATAATACACTTAATTAAATGACACTTGGTCCACCTCTACGGATTGAGTCCTGGGAAACCTCGTGGCCACGTGGAAAACTTAACCTCAAGAGCTTCAAAATTCTCTTTAAAGAAACAACAACGAATTTAGGTCTTTCAGGGCTATCTGAAAGAAAAACAAATTTAGGGCTTTCTGGGCTATTCAAAGGAACAAAAAAATTTGTGTCTTTCTTGGCCAACTAAATAAAGAAAGGAGGAACTATAATACAAACTTACTTAAAAAATTTGGCTGTGAGGTTTAACAAGACTGAGCATAAAAAGTGACTTACCAGCTGATTCTCCAAGTACAAATAGGTCCTTTTGTTTTCCCCTGGAGTGTATGCGGTGACCTGGCCTGGGCTCTCGAATACTAGAGTGTTTTGTGAGGTGTAAAAACCAGGGAGTGCACCAATAAGTCTGAACCACAGAGAAAGCGAGCACTGACTCGCCCGTGAATTTATAACCTTTTTCTAACCTACGTCGCATCCGTCTTGCTCCTCTCAGATTGGTCGGAATTC
>JAUELO010045831.1:0-10227 GCA_032357855.1 Amphibolips quercusostensackenii | reverse complement strand
GGTACATAATTTCAAAAATTAAAATGTAATCTTCATCTAATTTAATATTGTGAAAAAATTACTTCGTGATTTAAAAAATTCAAATTTAATCTTTATCGAATTTAATATTGTGAAAAAATCGCTAAGTTAATAATTAATTTATCTGTTCACAACATAAAATGTGGCGTTACGATAGTCGATTCCTACTATCCCACACACAAGATGGAGTTTACCTCTTTTCATATGAAAGACTAGACTATTATCCGCAAGCGCATGCGCGCGCTGACCTACCATAAATATTCATTTCTATCATTTACTCAATTTTTGAATAACTATTTACTTGTCAAAAGTTTTTAATCACTTATATTCTTGCTAAAATTAGATTCTAAAAGAATGTATTCAATGCATCCGTGTAACGCAGAATTATTTAATTTACGATTACTATTATTAGCACAGTAAAGAGTGAGGTATCATTTTCTGAATATTTCAAGTGCACGACTTAAACAATATAATAATAAATCCGAAAACAAATATCAATGATAATTAATACAATTATAAATTTAAATACCAATCATATGACGTTGGAAATTTATTCTGCATTTATAAAATGGAGATCTATGAAAATTCACGGAATATATCATGAATGTGGGCGGCGTGGTGCTGCAATTGTAGACATGAAAATATCTAAAAAATAAATTATGATTTATGAAATAAATTATGATGAACAATTTATGTTACTAAACCAACAAAATAAAAATTTGATCTTCGTGCAGTTTAGTATTGCGAGAAAAATGATTCAGTGATTAATAAATCAGCTTAAAACATAAAAATCAGTAAACAGTTATTTTCATTAAAACATTAAAATAATTTCTACTTTATATTTTAATGAAAATTCAAATTATTTATAAAATTTTTAACTTATTTCAGAAAAAACTGAAATAATATTTGCATATAATTTTGAAATCGGTATTTAGAGACTCTTTTCATAACATCACAAACAAACATTGACAAAAATTACATAATTGGAATTAAGCTATCTTAAACATAAATAAATTTTTATTATTTAAATTATATTCAATTAAATCAAATTAAAATAAATGATCAATCTATATTACTTAATAAAGAAATATATAAATTAAATCTCCATGCAATTTAATATTTTGAAAAAAAATTAATAAGTTAATATTTAATGCGTGCACAACATAAAAAGCATAAAAACTTATTTTCATTGAAACATTTAAATAAATTTTGCTTTATATTTTTTTTTAAATTTCATTTTTGAAAATTTAAATTATCAATAACCGTTTGTACTAATTTTCGAAAAAATTAATAGGTAAATATTTAATCTTTGCACAACACAAAAAGCATTGAGTAATTATTTTCATTGAAACATTCAAATAAATTTTGCTTTATATATTTTTTTAACTTCATTTCTGAAAATTTAAATTATCAATAACCGTTTGTACTAATTTTCGAAAAACTTAATAGGTAAATATTTAATCTTTGCACAACACAAAAAGCATTAAATAATTATTTTCATTAAAACATTTAAATAAATTATCCTTTATATGTTTTTAAAAATTTCATTTCTGAAAATTTAAATGATCAATTACCGTTTACACTAATTTTCCAAAATAAGTAAACATAATATCAAGATATAATTTTGAAAATTGAATTCAGATATTGATTGAAGCATTAATCACTAAATTCAAACATTCAAATAACGTTTACTTTACCTTTTTTTTTAAATTTTAACTTACATTTCTAATAATACGATTTATTAGTACCTTTTTATACTAATTTTAAAAATAATTAAAACATATTTATATATAATTTTAAAAATTAAGTTCAGATGCCTATTTTACAACATTAGACACGTTTGAGAAATTATATATTAGTAGAATAGGGGTACATATTTTAAATATAAATAAACCTTTATTATGCAAATTACATACAATACTGAATTACGTAACCTTCCAGTAATTAATCAATTTATGTTACTCATTTTATAAAAAATAAATTTTAATCTTTATTTAATGTAATATTATAAAAAATTATTCAACTTATAATTAATTATTTTGACAAGAAAGAAGCAATTAACTATAAAGTATATCAAAACATTCAAATAATTTTCACTGAATAATTTTTTTTATCTTTGATTTATGAAAATTTGATTTATTAATTACATTTTGAACTAATGCCAGAAAATATGAGTTTTCATATAATCAGTTAATAATTAAGTAATCAGTTCACAACATAAAAGAATGAAACTATTATTTTCCTTAAAAGACTCGAATAATTTGTACTTAATTTTTTTTCTAAATTTGAAATTTCATTTATAAAGATTATATTTATTGATAAGATCTTCAAATGATTCCGGAAAATTCAAGTTTCAAAAGAATAAATTAATAATAATAAAATGATAATAAATATTGATAATAAAATAATGTTAAAATTATTTTTATTGAGACATTCAAATAGTTTTCAATTTATATGTTTAAAGAAATTTTCAATTTTATTTCTAAAATTTGTTAAAAGAATTAAAATCAGATGATTATTTCGCAACATCGCAAACATAAAAAAATAATATAATTTTAATAAAATGTTCAGTTACATAATTCTAAAGTAAATAATAAATTCACGTTACTTAACAGAAAACAATTAAAACTCAATCTTTATATAATTTATTATTTAAAAAAAATTATGATTCAAAAAATTAAAATTTAATCTTCATGTAATTAATTATTTAATATTGCTCATTTTACGAGCATTTTGGTTGCCGTTAGCAAATGTATTTGCTTCCTCATAAAGGAAACATGAGTGATTTTTTTAATAATAGACAAACTAAAGTTTTTATTTTGATTAATTTAAGAATAGAAATTTACAAAAAATGTATAAGAACAAAATAATACAACAAAATTTTTTTTAATACAATGACCATTTAGACAAATCAAATTTTTCATTTAAAATTGTGATTTTTCGAGCTGGAAAAGGGAAGGCTAAAATTCTGTCACATCCTATCCCTTTGCCAGCTTTATGATTTTTTTTTTTAAATTATCAGAATTATTTTATTAAAATATTTATGATCAAGAAGTATTTTTTATTCATACATCAACTTTGAATAATATTGATTAAAAAAGTTTTCCTGGTTAATGTTTTAAACATTAGGAATGGGCATAACTTTATTATTCTTTAACAAAGTGTATGAATATTATAGGTCAATCGATTCGTCTCGAATCAACACATCTTTTTTAGTTTTACATCAACTTTAAATTATGAGAATAAGAAAATTTTACTATAAAAATCGATTTTTAATATGATATAAACATAATTTCCTCACTCTTTTATAAACAATATTATAGTTCAACTGATTAATCTCGAACCAAGGAATCTTTTATGTTGTCACATCAATTTTGAATTATGTTAAAGAAAAAAGTTTTACTATGAAAAACCGTTTCTCTTCAATATTATGCATTACCGTAGCTTCCTCACTCTTCAATAAAATGTATGAATATTATAGGTCAATCGATTCGTCTTGAATCAACACATCTTTTCTATTTTCACATCAACTTTAAATTATGAAGAAAATTTTCACTATAAAAATATATTTATAATATAATATAAATAACCATAATTTTCTTACTCTTTAATAAAATGTATTATTATTATAGGTTAATCGATTCTTCTCGAACCAAGAAATCTTTTATATTTGTAGGTCAATTTTGGATTATGTTGAAGAATAAAGTTTTATTATAAAAAAACGTATTTACAAATTTTATGCATCACCATAGCTTTCTTACTTTTTAATCAAATGTGTCTATATTTATGTCAATCGATTTCTCTTAAATCAACACATCTTTTCTATTTTCACATCAACTTTGAATTATGAGAGAAATGTTGACTATAAAAATTGATTTTTTAAAAATAACATGAATAACCATAATTTTATTACTTTTTAATAAAATGTTTTAATATTATAGGTCAATCTATTTGTCTCAAACCAAAGAATTTTTCATATTTGTACGTTAATTTTGAATTATGTTAAAGAAAAAAGTTTCACTATAAAAAGCGTATTGTTAAATGTTATGCATTACCATAGCTTCCTTACTCTTCAACAAAGTGTATTAATATTATGGATCAATTGAATAGCTTAAAACAACTTATTTTTTTTTATTTTCACATCAACTTTAAATTATGGGAATAAGAAAATTTTTACTATAAAAATCGATTTTTGATATAATATAAATAAACAGAAGTTCCTTACTCTTCACTGAAACGTATTAATATTATGGGTCAATCAATTCGTTTCGAACCAAGGAATCTTTTATATTCTAATATCAATTTGAATTATGTTGAAGAAATAAGTTTTACTATAAAGAAACTTTTTTTTTTTCTTCAAATCTTATGCTTTAACATAGCTTCCTTACTTTTCAATGAAATGTATCAATAATATAGGTCAATCGATTCGTCTCGAATAAGCACATATTTGCTATTCTTGCATCAGCTTCAAATTATGCGGTTGAAAAAATTTTTACTATAAAAGTCGATTTTTTATATAATATGAATAACTATAACTTCCTTATTTTTTGATAAAATCTATTAATCAAAATTATGAATCAATTAAGTAATTAATAATTTAAATGTATCAATATTATAGGTCAATCGATTTTTCTTGAATCAACACATCTTTTCCATTTTTACATCAACTTCAAATTATGAGAATAAGAAAATTTTTACACACATATATAACAACATATGCATATGTAAACATTTGTCTCGAAATCGTGGTTACAGATATTTTAAAACTTTGCATGATTTTAAATCAAATTGTTTGTATACAGAAACGAAAATTAAAGACTAATCGCACACAGAAATTTTATAATTGATATATATATATATATATATATGTATACAAATTTTTTCCCTTTCAAATTCTTGAAAACTGTTTAAAATTCCCTAAAAACTTTTAAAATACCCTAAAATATTTAAAATCCTTTGTAATTTCTTCAAATTATTAAAGTCTAATACCAATTCTTTAAAATGTTTTAAAATACCCTTAAATATTTAAAATATTTGAAATCCTTTGGAATTCCTTTAAATTATTAAAATCTATTGAAAATTAATTGGAATCTTTAAAAATACCCTTAAAGATTGAAAATATTTATGATCCCTTTGAATTTGTAAAATCTATCACAAATTTCTTAAAAACTTTAAAAATACTCTAAAATATTTCAAATCCTTTGCAATTCCTTCAAATTATTAGATTCTAATAAAAATTCTTTAGAATCTTTTAAAATACCCTAAAATATTCAAAAAGCCTTTGGAATTTCTTCAAATTATTGAAATCTATTGAAAATTTATTGAAATCTTTGAAAATAACCTTATATATTAAAAATATTTATGAATACCTTTACATTTTTAAAATCTATTGAAAATTCTTTGAAGACTTTTGAAACACCCTAAAATATTAAAAATAATTATGAATCTATTGAAATTTTTGGAATCTATTGAAAAATTCTTTAAAAACTTTAAAAATAATCTAAAATATTTCAAATCCTTTGAAATTTCTTTAAATTATTAAAATATATTTAAAATTCATTTCAATCTTTAAAAATACCAAAAATATTTACAATATTTATGAATCCCTTTAATTTTTGAAAGCTATTAAAAATTTCTTAAGAACTTTTAAAATAACCTAAAATATTTCAAATCATTTAGAATTTCTTCAAATTATTAGAACCTATTTAAAATTGATTGTAATCTTTTAAAATATTCTAAAATATTTAAAATATTTATGAATCTCTTCAAATTTTTGGAATCTATTGAAAAATCCTTTAAAACCTTAAAAATAATCTAAAATATTTTAAATCCTTTGGAATTTTTTCAAATTAATAAAATATATTTGAAATTCATTGGAATCTCTAAAAATATCCAAAAATATTTAAAATGTTCATGAATCCCTTTAATTTTTAAAAGCTATTTATATTTCTTAAGAACTTTTAAAATACCCTAAAATATTTCAAATCCTTTAGAATTTCTTCAAATTATTAGAACCTATTTAAAATTGATTGTATTCTTTTAAAATATTCTAAAATATTTAAAATATTTATGAATCTCTTTGAATTTTTGAAATCTATTAAAAATTTTTTAAAAGCTTTCAAAATACCCTAAAATATTTCAAATCCTTTAGAATTTCTTCAAATTATTAAAACCTATTTAAAATTCATTCTAATCTTTAAAATACCCTAAAATATTTAAAATGTTTATGAATCTCTTTAGATTTTTGAAATCTATTCAATATTCCTTAAAAACTTTAAAAATAATCTAAAATATTTCAAATCCTTTGGATTTTTTTAAATTATTGAAATATAATTAAAATTCATTGGAATCTTAAAAAATACCTAAAAATATTTTAAATATTTATGAATCCCTTCAATTTTTGAAAGCTATTAAAAATTTTTTAAGAACTTTTAAAATACCCTCAAATATTTTAAATCATTTGGAATTTCTTCAAATTATTCAAACCTATTTAAAATTCATTGTAATCTTTAAAAATACCCTAAAATATTTAAAATATTCATGAATCTCTTTGAATTTTTGAAATCTATTAAAAATTCCTTAAAACTATCAATATACCGTAAAATATTTCAAATCCTTTGGAATTTCTTTAAATTATTAAAATATATTTAAAATTCATTAGAATCTTAAAAAATACCCAAAAATATTTTTAATATTTATGAATCCCTTTAATTTTTGAAAGCTATAAAAAATTTCTCAAGAACTTTCAAAATACCATAAAATATTTCAAATCCTTTGCAATTTTTTCAAATTATTGAAATCTAATAAAAATTCTTTAAAATATTTTTAAATACCTTAAAATATGTAAAAAGCCTTTGGCATTTTTTCAAATTATTAAAATCTTTTGAAAATTCATTAGAATCTTTAAAAATACTCTGAAATATTTCAAATCCTTTGCAATTTCTTTGAATTATTTAAAACTAATGAAAATTGTTTAAAATATTTTAAAATACCCTTACATATTTGAAATATTTATGAATCCCTTTACACTTTTGAAATATATTAAAAAATTCTTAGAACCTTAAAAAATACCCTGAAATATTTCAAATCCTTTGCAATTTCTTCAAATTATTAAAGTCTAATAAGAATCCTTTAGGATTCTTTAAAATGCCCTGAAATCCTTTGGAATTCCTTAAAATTATTATAATCTATTAAAAATTCATTGGAATCTTTAAAAATACCCTAAAATATTACAAATATTTATAAATCTCTTTAAATTTTTGAAATCTATTAAAAATTCCTTTGAATCTTTAAAAATACCCTAAAATATTAAAAATATTTATAAACCTCTTTCAATTTTTTAAATCTATTAAAAATTCCTTTGAATCTTTAAAAATACCCTACAATATCATAAATATTTATAAATCCCTTTAAATTTTTGAAATGTATTAAAAATTTCTTTGAATCTTTAAAAATACCCTAAAATATTTTTAATCCTTTGCAATTTCTTCAAATTATTAAAAATTAATTAAAATTATTTATAATCATTAAAAATACCGTAAAATATTTAAAATCTTTTGGAATTTCTTCAAATTATTAAAATCTAGTGAAAATTCATTGTAATCTTTGAAAATACCCTAAAATATTTAAAAAAATTAGGAATCCCTTTAAATTTTTGAAATCTATTAAAAATTCCTTACAAAGTTTTAAAATACCCTAATATATTCCAAATCCTTCAGAATTTCTTTAAGTTATTAAAATCTCATAATTCCTTAGAGTCTTTTAAAAACCGTTAAATATTTAAAATCCTTTGAAATTTCTTAAAATTATTAAAATGTATTAAAAATTTATTGCAATCTTAAAAAATACCCTAAAATATTTTTAAAAATTATGAATCGCTTTCAATTTTTTTTAATCTTTCAAAAATTCCATAGAATATTTAAAAAAAAAAACTAAAATATTTCAAACCTTTAAAATTTCATCAAATAATTCGAAGCTATTACAAATTCATTAGAATTTTTAAAAATGCCTTAAAATATTAAAAATGCCTTAAAATATTAAAAATATTTATAAATCCCTTTAAATTTTTTTAATCTATAAGAAAATCTTTTAAAATCTTCTAAAATACCCTTACATATTTAAAACCCTTTGCAATTTTTCGAAATCCTTTGAATAATTTCAAAGCTCTTGAAAAGTCCTTCGCCTTTTTTTTTACTAAAATCTTAAGGATATTTTGAAATTTCTTAAGATTGTTAAAATTTATTAGAAAGTTTTTGAAATCTTTTTAAATACCGTAAATTATTTAAAATCTTTTAAAATCTTTAAAAATCCTTTAAAATTTTTAAACCCCTTGAAAATTTCTTGGAATATTTAAAATACCCTTAAATCCTGAAAATCCGTTGAAAACCATTTAAATTAATAAAATTTATTAAAATTCCACTGAAATTATTTAAAATACCCTAACATATTTGAAATCCTTTGCAATTTTTTAAAATCCTTTGAAACATTTCAAAGCTCTTGAAAATTCCTTGGATTTTTCCTCAATTTACTAGAATTTCTGAAATCCTTTGAAATCACTTGAATTTAATAAAATGTTTTAAAAGTTCTTGAAATATTTTTAAATACCCTTAATTATTTAAAAATTTTTAAGTCTTTTGAAACTTTTGAAATCTCATGTATATTTCTTTGGATATTTTAAAATACCCTAAAACACTTTAAGTCACTTAAAATTCCTTGAAGTTTTTTAAAGGTGTTCAACATTTCTTGGAATTTTCAAAAATACCCTAAAATAATTTCAAATCTTTAGCAATTCCTTCAAATTATTGAATAATTAAAATCTTTTAGAAAGTTTTTGAAATCTTTTTAAATACCATCATGAATTCAAAATCGTTAAAAATCTTCTAAAATCCTTCAAAACTTTTTTAATCTTCTGAGAATTTCTCGGAATATTTAAAAATATCCCGCAATCTTTAAAATCTTTCGGAATCCCTTCAAGTTTTTAAAATCTATTAAAATTTAAAACTCATTGGAATCTTTTAAAATACGTACCCTAAAACATTTCAAATTATTTGAAAAACCTTGAAACTTTTTAAACCTCTTAAAAATTTCTTGGAATTTTCAAAACTACCCGAATATCTTAAAAAATTAAGAAATCCTTTAAATATTTAAAATTTATTAAAAAGTTATTGAATTTTTCTAAGATACCCTAAACATTTTAAATCATTTAAAATTCCTTGGAACTTTTAAACCTTTTTAATATTCCTTGGAATTTTTAAGAATACCCCAAAATCTTTTAAATCCTTAGAAATTCCTTCATATTATTAAAATCGATTACAAATTCCTTAAAATTTTATAAAATACCCTAAAATATTTCAAATTTTTTGCAATTTTTTTTAAATCCCTTAAATTATTTTAAAGCTCTTAAAAATTTCTTAGATTTTTTTTTATTCACTAAAATCTTTCAAATCCTTCGAAATCTTTGAAAATTATTAAAATCTATTAGAATGTTCTTGAAATATTTTCAAATATACTAAGCCATTTAAAATCGTTTAAAATCTTCTTAAATTCTTCGAAACTTTTAAAATCTATTGAGAATTTCTTGGAATATTTAAAAATACCCTAAAATCTTTAAAATCCTTTAAAATTTCTTCAAATTATCAAAATATTGTAAAACTTTATTGGAATCCTTCACAATATGCTAAGATATTTCAAATCACTTAAAATACATTAAAACTTTTGTAAACCTGCTAAAAATTTCTTGGAATATTAAAAAATATTTTAAAATATTTGAAGTAGGTATCTCTTTGAATGATTGAAATTTATTAACAATTTATTGAAATCTTTTAAGATACCCTAAAACATTTTTTTATCATTTGAAATTCCTTGAAGCTTTTCAAAGGTATTCAAGATTCCTTGGAATTTTTAAAAATACCCTAAAATCTTTCAAATCTTTAGGAATTCCTTCCAATTACTAAAATCTATTAACAATTCTTTAGAATTTTTTAAAATAAGCTAAATATTAAAATCTTTAAAAATTTTTTGAAATCCCTTGAAACATTTCAAAGCTCTTGAAAATTCCTTCGAGTTTCACTTAAATTATTAAAGTCTTTAAAATCCTCTGAAATCTCTTGAAATTATTTAAATTTTAATAATTGACATCCTATCTCCTAGAAAAACAAAAAAGTGAAGGAAGTCCCAGCAGGTGCACCTACGTCATCTCCACCAGAAATC
>JAUELO010045815.1:0-10228 GCA_032357855.1 Amphibolips quercusostensackenii | reverse complement strand
AATTAATAAGGTTTTGCACGAGATCGTTTATTTGATTACAATTTTTCTCTGAGGGTTCAGCCAAATCATCGTCGTTTTCATCCAAAATTTTTATCAGCATTGTCCAATCGGCTTTATTGATTTTTCCTTTTGGTTCGTGGTTATAGGTATTTGAGCTTAGGCTTTGCATCTCAAGTAGAATAGGGAAATGATCACTGTTGTAAAGGTCTTTTAATACTTCCCAGTTTAATTGATTCCCTATGGCTGAACTGCAGAGCGAGAGGTCTATGGCGCTGAAGGAACCGCTTGCAATGTTGAAATACGTCGGTTGAGATTTATTTAAAAGTATAATATTAGGATCGCTTCGGAGCTGATCAATTATATTTCCTTTTGCATCTGTGCGACGAGAACCCTAAAGAGTATTATGGCTGTTAAAATCACCAACTATTATAAAGGGTTTTAGTAACTGGTTTATTAAATTTCGATGTTCTTAAAGGTTAAGATCGAATCCATTTGGGATATAAATATTACATATACATAGTTCAATATCTGAGAGAATTTTTACTGCTTTTGCTTCTTAGGTAGTATTCAAGTTCAATTCTTCAGAATGGATCTCGTTTTTTATATAGGTTGCAACGCCTCCACTGGCATGGTCGGTATTGGTTCTATTTTTAAAAACAGGAAAGTAGTTTCTTGAGTTTAAATAAGATGAGTCTCTAAAATTTGTTTCCTGTAAACAAATGGCAGATAGATTGCAGTGCTTAATGAGTAATTGTAGAAATTTAATACAAGGAAAGAATCCATTTAAATTCCATTGAATAATTTTAAGATTCATTTGAGTAGAATTTTTTTTAGTGTTTTACTCCTGTCTCAATTCATTTTATTATTTGCTTTTATTTTGGGTTTTGAGGGGTTTTCATATGTTTCCGAACAATAAGATGTAGATTTCTCATCATTTGAAAAATCATTTTCATGTTTTTGTAGTGCCTTTTTTAGATTATTTACGATTCTAGTATGTCTAGATTTGGCACTTCGATCTTTTAGGTGGGTATACATATCATTTATCCTTGAGATAAGAAGTTCCAAATTTTCGCACTAATCCTTGGCAATAGAGGCTGGATTGTTAGAACCTGTTGCGTTTTCAAAAAAACTTTTGTATCGTAAATAGTTCACAGAATATTTGTTATTAGATTCCTCAATTATCTTTTCAATAGGGGCTAGTTTCTCTTCTATATTTTGTTCTGTCAGGGATAAGGCAGTTTTGGATTTTTTATTTTTCCTCTTTGGCTTTTTATTTGCTTTAGTCCATTTTGCTTTGTTTTTAGTGGTCTTTTTTTCCATGTTGATGAATGATTCGTTGGCAGTGGCAGTGGATAATGTATAAGATGTATCTGAATGCAAACGTTTGTGTCCCGCATTGAACCTGTCCTTGAGGTTAACGTTCGTTGGGCGGAGATCTGGAAATTCGACTTTGCTGGGAATTTGGGTTTTCTTATCAACTTTCGACGCAGCATCCTTTGAAGTACTTTGTTTCATATACACTGGCGTATTTGCAGTTCCTTCTTGTTTGTTTTTACATTGTTTGGCAATGTGGCCAGCTTGTTTGCATATGAAGCACTTTATTGTATCTGTGGAGGGGTAAATCCAATAAGAAGTTTCTTCAAAGTTAATTTCAATCGATTCGGGTACTTTTAATTCATCTTCAGGATGGATATAAATTTGTCTTTTGAAGCTGAGGATATGAGCATATCCTGGACTGGACATCCCAGCTCTCATTAGGCTAATGGATGAGCTTGTTCTAATGTTAGATTTTTTGAGAGCATCAGTAAGAACATAATCTGAAATAACTGGACACACGTTAGATAAGATGAGTCGTTTGAATTTTATCAGTAAGGGTCGTAGTTCCAGAGTGTTATCTTTTATGACAATACTTGTATGCTTGCTATTAAGGTCGTCTACTGTTTGTTTACTATCCAAGTACATGCAAACTCTGTTACCTGAGACTTTTGAAACAAATCTGATGTTACTTGGAGTTACTAGTTTTCCGAATTCGCGAGTATATCCATCAATAGGGATATCTGATATGGTTATAGCTATGTGTAGTGGGTGGTCTGTTAACTTGATTGAAACTGTTTGGTGTAGGTGCACTTTTCGATTCATTTCCATTGTTTGACATCTTTCTTTGGAGGCTGCACCTGAGTGCAACCCTATCACAAGGTATCTACTTACACTTTCTAAGAAGACACTATTTATTCACAATTTCTATCACGTAATTTTAACATGCCTTTAAATGTAAACACGCGTACTTTGCGCTCAAAACACAACCGATCCCGACGACCGTCGAGACGGAACTGATCAGCAATTTTTGTAGTACAGTTAAAATTAATATTTGACTATATAAACTATATGATTTTTCTAAGTAAGTCTTTAGTAAGTTCTGCAAAAAAATTCGAGTAAACATATTAAATAGTTCATGTTTTATAAGCGATTTTTGTTGTCAAGGTGTCGACCACCCCAGTGTGGCAAGTATGACATTTTACAGAAGTGTGGAAAGCAAGAGTGTAATATGAATTTACAATCATTCTTAATATTTTCATGCTCTTAAGATTTATTATTTGTCGTGTAAATTTGACCTACACATTTAATTATTTTAAATAAACATTCCAACAGTAACTAATTAAGTTGGCCCTCCACGACGGGTCATTTGCTTTTCCGTGGAGCGTCTAAATGAGTGAAAACAAGATGATCGTACTGACCATCCCAAAAGGATACCTTGGTTATCCCTGATAGTGAGTTTGGCCTTCTGTTAACAGTCAGACTGGCCATAAAATAAGAGTCTCTCTGACTTCGATGAAAAAATTCTAAAGGCTCTTTAGACCATATAGAATAATAGACTGGCTCTCTACATTTTGACCCTTCAGCTTTGCCCATCCGTTTTTCTCCGTGAAGGAAGCTGTTTGCCGGCTATATTTTCACGAAAAGCGAAATACGAAATAAAAGAGAATTACATATATAGTCAGGCACATACATAAAATATAATTTTCAAGGTCAAAACTGATAAAAATCATGTTTATAAAAAGAAAAATAATCTGTTAGCATTGTTTTTCATAAGAATACGGTGAGCGTAGACCAAATATTTTTGTTTTGAATAAAAACGTCGTTAAAAATAACCAATTATTTCTTTAAATTATAAAAATTGCTTTTTATTATAATAAAGTTCATCGATCTTATCATTTGATTGAATAGAATTTTTAAAAAAATATCAGGAAACGCTAATGGTAAGAAACTATTTTTCACGAAAATATTTTTTAAATTAAGCTTTGTCCCGTGTGCTTAGTGTTACTGTTTAACTCTCGGTATCAAATATTTTACAAGTTGACGTCACAGACTAAAACACTTATTTGAATGACTCGTGATATGCAGCCAATTAACTCACTGCGCAACGTTCCGCGTATTAGGTCAACCTGTTGAAGTTGGGATCGCTTAGGCAAATAATTTATAGTACCATAGACAGTGGAGAATTCCACAAACCTGCCTTTGAGTTCCTCTTTATACAGAGACTGAAGTGTATTACTGGGGTTTCTGATCTTTAAAACCGCTGATTTTCCTAGAACTGACAGGAACAAGACATATTTGTGGTTCGAGAGAGTCTCCTCATCGGAAACTCTCCAGCCGTCTTTCGTGATCCTCAGTTCATCCCAGCATAGGGTGAAATCAAGAACCCTACTTCTGTTTCTATTCTGAAATGTGGAAGTATCGTCACTATTCGAAATCTCTAGTTCAGTGACCGCTAGGTATTTATTCAAATATCTTAATCTGCCGTTGATGTTTGCGCTTCCCCACAGTGTATGGTGGGAGGTTGCATCACGACCCAACAGCAGAGGATACCAATTCTCCTGGCAGTGCTAAATTTGAGCTACTACCTCTCTAGGAGACTGAGCCTCTCATCATCCTCCAGGAAATAGGCTGAGGCGATAAACGCCTATAGGTTCTCTCCGCTTCTATCCCCAAATGTCACCGTAATGACAGTGAAGTCCTTGGAGCAGAGCTAAGGTACCAAAATCGCATCAATACCCTTGACGGCTAAGCATGCTTTTGGTTATTTTTAAATTTTATTTCTTACGATTAAAACAAAAACTACACTTTTCTTGAAAAAATTAACTATAACAAATTTATATGCCTTTTTAGGGTGAAGAAGTTTTGTCCATTAATTTTTTTTCATACCTCGCGTCGCTTATACAAAAATTAAATTTTTTACTTTTAATGTTGTTTTTTACAATCATGACAAAAACTACGCATACCATTAAAAACTGTTCCATAAGAAATGTATATATCCTTATTGGGGTGAACAACTTTTGTCTATTAATTTTTTTTCATACCTTGCGTCGTTTTTCCAGAAATTAATTTTCATTATTTTGAATTCTGTTTTTTACGATTAAAACAAAAACTACGCATTGCTCCAAAAAGTAATTAATAACCAATTTGTAGCTATTTTTTGTGTGGACAAATTCCGTTTATTTAATTTCTTCGTAGCTTGTGTCGTTTGTCAAAAATTTTAATTTTTTTATTATTAGTGTTGTTTTTTACTAATAAAAAAAAAACTACGCATCCTATCAAAAAGTAAATTATAAGAAATTTGCAGATTTTTTTGGGTGTACCATTTTTGTCGTACCAGCTTTTTTTGTCTCTTGCATAGTTTGACCGCAAAATGGAATTTTTTATTTTTCAAGCAAATTCAAAAAGTTGTTACAATAATGTTGTAGGGCCTTAAGAAAGGAACTCTTTTCTTTTGGTGACTCTTTTCATGTTGTGCGTTGTTTTGCTTCAAATTCTTATTTTTTTTTTTGCAAATTCTATAACTCTGATAATTTTCCTTTTATCGAAAATAGTCGTGAGGATAAGTTCTTAGAATTTTCGAGTATTTCGAATGAAAGTACATAGAATTTTCAAACCTTAACAAAAAATGATCTCAAAAATTTCAAAAATGCATTAAACTTTTTAATTGTCATCCAAAATAGCTAACTAATGAACTTGACCTTTAGTTTTCGACACTAGAAAAGTGTACCAAAGGCTAATTCAATAGATTAATTCTTCTGAAACTTCTCGTGCCTATAGACAGACATACATTCAAAAATACGTACGTACAGACAGACATGCATACGGACATACAAACAGACATATTTGTAAAAAACGGGTTTTCGGGTTCAGAGGGTCGCAATACGTGGAAATTGAACAGAAACGGGAGGGCGGGGTGTGGATCAAATTTTACACAAATCTAGTACCTTCTCTGATAAGAATGTAAAAAGTTTTTCAAAGAAAATCTTTATATCAGGGAAAAAACCCCAGGACCAACATAAAATTGAGGTGATGATTCGTGAAAAAACTGATTAAAATACCCTGGTAATTAAAATTTTTTCCGTTTTTCAAAAGGTATTCATTGAGAAAAATATGGATAAACTCTAAAGTGACAAGTTTTGAAGTTAAACTTGTCATAGTACAAGATAAGTATGTATCAAGAAGCTTTAAATTTTAATATAATTAGCAAAAAATAACCCTTTGTGCTAAGTTTTTTCTTTAAAAGTCATTATTTAAATGTAAATCATGCAATGAAAATATAATAAATGTCTTTCATTATTAACTGTGAAAATTCCATTTTCACTGTTATTCAATAATAAATTTACTTGTGCTTATGCCAAAAACAAATTAAAAGACTGTTTCATAACTTTATGTGCCTACCCTAATTAAATGAAACGTTTAAATATAGATCTTGAATTTTTCTTAGTTTCATTATGGACATAAATATAACAATTTAATTACTCTTGAACTTGAAAAAAATGATATAAAAATAAAATAATTCAATACATTTATATCACAAACATGTCCAGAAAACATGGTGAATGAATTCTTCTAGAGAATTGGAACTGAAGTAAGCTATATTTCGGCAATAAGAAAAAAATCAACTAATACCAAAGAATGGTAAGTAAATGAAAAAAATTGTGCCATTTATATTAAATTTAGGGAAATTTTCTCGATATCATAAAGTAACGTATCATGTCATTATGCCTGTCTACATTGCATTGCTATTTCCGTTGGGTATTGCAAAAAATCCACCACAATTCATCTTATGAATATTTGAAAAGTTTGAAATTAAGAAGGATATATCGAGTGGCATATAAGTACTAGAAACATCTTGTATAGAATATTCATCCGGTACGGTATTCGTTATTCACGAATAACTAGTGCTTAGAATAATGAAGTTCCATACTGAAATGCTGCACATCACATTTGTGACTTTCCATTATGCTGTTGGTAAGGATCTAATAATGTAATATATATGTTTGAAACGTTTGGAACTGACTTTTACAATAAAATATAATAGAATATTTTTTGGTAGATTTATTCTTAAAAACAGAAAAAATACTTTCTTTACGCGCAATTTTAAAGTTATTATGTAATATATTACACTTAACAATCGTAGTGAAAGTACTTTTAGAGATTCTGTAGAAATATTCATCAAATGTAACTAAATGTAACCAAGCCAAAATTTTTTTTTGATATGTGTGAAATGCTTAGCTACAAAATCAAAACATCAGTATTTCCAGAAAATTATTTGACCAGTAATCGGCAAACCTAACATCACAATTAATTTAAAAATTGTAAGTTTATTAATTTATCAAGCTTTTACCAATATGCACTTACAAATTATAAGAACTTTAATTTTTTTTCTACATTGTAGTAATATTTTAACTAAGCTGAAGTGGGACAGATTGTTTTACTTTCAATCTTTTTCTGTATCAGAAAAGGAAAACTTTTAATATTTCTATTCAATTGGAAGGTAAGAAATATTGTTATTCAGTTTGATTGCAAATTGACAGAGAGACTTTTTTCCAAAAATTAGCAAGTGAAAGAGACACAGATTGTTCATTTAAGACATTTTTCTTCAGATGAAATAAGGCATTTTATGTTTACTTTTTTCTGAATCGGAAAAGAGCAATATTTCATTTTCAAACATTTTTATTCGATTGAAAAAGAGAAAATTTTATTAATTAATTAATTTGTACAAATTAACAAAGGGAACTCTTGTTTTTAATTTATTTCTGAATTGAAAAAGCTATATTTCAATTTTTCAACATTATTATAGAGCTGAAAGAAAAATGCTGTATTCTTCACATTTTTCTGAAGACAAAAAGGGGACAATTTGATATTGTTTTTTTTTTTTAATTATAAAAGAAAATATATTCACTTTTAGCACTTTTATAGAGTAGGAAGACAGAAAATTTTTTTTTATAATTTGTTTTCTGAAAGGACTTTTCAAAATTAATTAGTTCTTAAAGCTTAAATTAAAAAATGTTTTTCTTTTCTATCTCTTAATCTTTGATTGTTCAATATAAAACGTTTTAAATTCTAATGTATTTTTCTTAAATGTTTTTGAATATGAAACTAAAAACCTAAAAATTGAACAGTTTTAAATTAAATGCGGCTAGATTTAAGCAAATTTAAAAAAAAGTATAAAAAAGTGTAAATAGAATAAAACTTGAATAAGTGAGATTTCACTATTCATCACTGAAAATCTTACTAATTTAATTTACTGACCCACTGCTTACTATTTAAGCGAGTGAGGCTGCGTTGTAAATCAGTGAAAATTCCTAATTTTATCTTTGCTAACTGAGCATTAAAAATTTAAGAAACTTGAAAATATATATTTTCAAATTTGAGGTTTTGAAACTCTGAATCAGAATTATAAAATTTGGAAGGAAGGTGAAAAATAACGATCTATATATTATATGATGAACTATTAAGTTACATCTAATATGAGTGTATAGATTTTTGTAAACTAAAAAATAAGATTGAGGAAAATACTGTATCATTTTCAAAGTTTAAATAAAAAAGTGTACAATTGTACAGCTTTAACATCAAATTATTCTAGAAACATTGAAAATTACATATATGATTTCAAATATATATATATTAAAATACTTATTGAATTAGTACATATGAGGAATAACTTGCAAATACGTTATGTTGGTGGAGGTGAAATAGCGTAGCCTAATAGAGTCGAACTAGGATTTATTGCCGGTTTTGGGACTGACGGTGGTGGAAAATATGTGTGCTCTGAACGTAAACAGTTAGGGGCGTATGGACCATTGCAGGTGGATTTTGCTGCATGGTTAACCATTTTTTGAAAATATATTTTTCTATTACGGAAACAAGGAAAACTAAATATTTAACGTCAATGAGGAAGAAAGTTTGCTGTTACACGTGAAATAAATATTTTTTCCTGCTGACGCACTTGAAGCGTTCACGGTCCATTGAGCATCTCGTTAATTATGAAAGCTTTCTCTTAAATGATCGGTCCGGATACTGAATCACCTCTGTTACTCAATTGCTTAAACTATTCGAAACAGTAGTATCCAAAATGACAAATTACTATCTAGCAACAAAACAACTTGCAAAACATTTGCCAGCACTGCACAGTTTGAAATTACAAAACGTCGTAGAGGAAGATAGGTTGCATAGTTAAGACAGCGCTACCAATTGGGAACAATGACAATGAATTTTAATTTTGATTAAATATCATCAAGAAATATCATAGTAAGTAATTAATTTTAAACCGTAGTATAACATTTTTTATTTAAATGACTTGATACTTACTGCTCTTGTTCATTAAAATTACTCCAGCAATAACTTCAAGATGTTCAATAGTTCGCGTTATCCGTGGCGCTGCTGTAAAGATCAAAGAGGTACTACAAAGGTACATTTGATGGCATGAAATTAGTTGGGTGGATCATGGCACTTACTAATCCGATCGGTCCAATCGGCTTTATTTTGATTCTGAGCTCCACTGCTGGTCGACTTGATACCGCTATTGTGGTTATTCGCTATGCAACGTGTATGTTTTTCCTGCTTAAGAGTCAAATGCAACTCACCGTCCTGACGCCGTTACTTAGCAAGTCCGTTAAAGTAAAGCTCTTTATTGCTATGATCCTGTTTTTTCATGCTTGTCTGACAACGGTCGACCTTCCTTTTAGGCCCTGCGACTTCTCTCACCCTAGACCGCATCGTGGTGTTAATTTCCGGAAGAAGCCAATCAAGGCGAGATAAATACTGGTTTAAATGTAGATTCATATATTTTCACCAAGCAATTTGAAATTTTTCACTATGGAAGTAAATAAAAATTAGACTGCAACAACAAATTAAAATATATTTAGTCAAAAATATTTTTATCGAGGTTATGTTGACATTAATTGTGGTGACTTTTAATAAGCAACCTATCATTTAGGAAGTTTGCGTTATTTGATTTCGTCAACTTTTTTTTCATAATAATAATTAAACAGCAAATGTACAATTTTGTGTATGACACTGTAAAGTTTATAATACGCTTAAATACCAAACACACAAAATTAACTCCAGTAGAGAATGCATATCATCTTTAAAGACGCGTTATTTGAATTAAGGTTAACTAACTTTTAGGTACCAACCTTTCAGCTTTCTTGAAACCAGTGCTAATCTAGACAAATAAAAAAATCAATTTTTCCTCATTGATGAAAAAGGCCTTTACGTTTTATGGTTAAGAAAACTCTCTAAATCTGTAAATTAGTGAAATCCCACTAATTAAATTACAAGAAATGGAGCCACTAAAGATTAGTAGAAAACCACTGACTGTTTTAGTTTAAATATTCACTAGTTTGATGATGGATAGCTGGGAATTACTTAGTTATAATGTATTATATTATTTCGTTATGTACGTTTAAATTAAAAGAAGGTTGCTGATATGGAAAGACAGTCTAATATAAAAGTTTATTCAAAGAACGCGACTGTGTAATACTCATAATTTTACTGAAACGATATTAAGCCTATAATTATTTTAATAGATGTAAATATTTAATGTCACCTCTACCAACATGACGCATTTAGAACTGGCTCTTTGAAAAGAGAAAAATATGAATAACCTTACAGGGTCTGTGATAAAAAATGTTGTAGTTTTTTTTTTTACAATTCATTTATCAAACAAACACACACAACCTTTTTATTACATTTGAAAGTACTGTCTTCCCGAATCGATGCATATTTTCCAACAATTTACTAATTCCTCGTAGACTCCCTGGAAGGCCTCTAAGAAGATCTCTCGTAACCAGGTCGTCAAAACTTTTCTTACTTTCACCAGCATCCCGTAGTGGTGTCTTTTTAGCGTTCTATTTATCTTGGGGAACAAAAAGAAGTCCAGTAGGGCCAAGTCGCGGCTGTATGG
>JAUELO010045802.1:0-10228 GCA_032357855.1 Amphibolips quercusostensackenii | reverse complement strand
ATGAATTTTCAACTAAGAAGATTAATTTTTTTTTTGTTCAAAAAATTACTCTTCAATAAAAAAACTAAGACGAAAAAGAAGAATTTTGAACAAAATTCATTATGTTTTAACCGAAAATAGATAATTTATCTAAAAAATGGTTACAAATGTAACTCTTAGGTTAAATTTTTCACTAATTTTGGAAAAAATCCGTGTTATTTTTGGTTATAATTTTTTTTTTTACTGAAAATATAAATATTTCATTCCTAGGTGAAAATTGTTTTTATTTGGTTGAAAATTAAATTTTTTTGCTAAGCATTGGTTTTATTTTTAAATGAAAATTAATTTTTTTGATGAAAATTGTCTTTATTGCATTTCTTGTTAGAAGTGCATCATTCTTAGTTAAATTATCTTTTTGGTTTTTTTAGAAATTTTTTTTTTGTTAGTTATCATTTTCGATGGCAATAGTTATCAAACACAAAGATGGATTTCATACTAACATGATTAATTTTCTAATCGAAACAGGCAAATTTAAAAAAAATAAATAAATTTTCTACAAATATTAAAATTTTTAACCTGTAAGATTAATTTTTAATAAAAATTAAATTTTTTTAAAGTTTTAGTTAATAAAAGTGAATTTTGAACCAGAAAAATTAATTTTAAATCAAAGAAGTAACTGTTAAAAATTATAAAATTTCAACTTTTTTCTTCCCCTTCCCCGTTCCCCTTTCCCCATTTCCCCTTATCACTTTAATTTTTTCCTGTAAATTTTCCACTTCCCATTTCCACTACTCGTTTTACCTTTCCCTTTTCCTTTTCCTATTTCCACTTCCCCCTTATCACTCCCCCTTTTCACTTTTTCTATTTCCACTCTCTCTTTACACTTCCCTCTTTCCCCCTTTCAATGTCACATTGCCCTTTTTTCTTTCCCGCTGCCCTTTCCTACTTTCCTCATTTCCACTTTCTCCTTCTGCTTACCCTTTTTCCCACTTGGAATGTAACAATGACCCTTTTCTTTCCTACTGTTCTTTTAATATGCTCGTTTTCCCTTGCCCTTTTTCTATTTTAAATACCTTCTTCCTACTTTTCCCATTTCCACTTTTTCATTTCACTTTACCCTCACACTTTCCCTTTTACACTGTCGTCTTTCTCTTTCCTTATTTCCTATTCTCCCTTTATGCTTTTCCCATTTCCAATTTTTTCTTCCAGTTTCTCCTTTCCCCCTGCCAAAAATAATCAATTTAAATATTAAATTTAACAAAAAGGCTCTCAGTGACTACTTTAAGGAGAATTTACCCTATTTCCACTCCTCCCTTTTTATTTACCCTTTTCACTTTCCTTATTTCTACTTTCTCTTTTCACTTTCCCGTTTTTTCTTCCAAAGTCACATTGCCCCTTTTCTCTTTTTTACTGACCTTTTCTACTTTCCCCATTTCCACTGTCTCCTTCCAGTTTTCCTCTTTCCACTTCAAATGTCACAATAAGCCTTTTCTTTTCCACTGCTTTTTTATATTCCCGTTTTGCCTTCCCCTTTTCCTATTTTCAAGCCCTTCTTCCTACTTTTCCTATTTTCACTTTTTCCTTTTACTTTCCCCTTTACCCTTTAACTTTCCCTTTCTCATTTCTTATTTTTAATTTTTCCGTTATGCTTTCTCCAATTTCAATTTCTCTTTCTAGTTCCTTCTTTCTCCCTTACAAAAATAATGATTTTAAATATCAAATTTAACAAAAAGTCTCTCAGCAACAACTTCAAGGAAAATTTACTCCATTTCCACTCACCAATTTTTATTCCCTTTTTCTTACTTTCCCTATTTTTACTTTCTCTTTTTACTTTTCCTCTTTCGTTTTTTAATGTTACATTGCCCCTCTTCTTTTCCCACTGCCCTTTTCCATTTTTCTCATTGCCACTTTCTCCTTCCACTTTTCCTTTTTCTACTTCAAATGTCATAATGACACTTTTCTTTTTCACTGCCCTTTTCATATTCCCATTTTCCCTTTCTCTTTTCATATTTTTAATCCCTTGTTCCTACCTTTCCTGTTTCCAATTTTCTCCTTCCACTTTCCCTTTTCTCACTTCTACTTTCCCTATTGCACTTATCCTCTTCTTTTTTCTTATTTGCAATTCTTCCTTTATTTTTCTCCTATTTCCAATTTCTCCTTCTCTTCCCAGTTCCTTCTTTCCCCCTTCCAAAAATTATAAATTTAAATATTAAATTTAACAAAAGGGCTCTCAGTTACAACTTCAAGGAAAATTTACCTTCCATATAATCTCTTTAGAAAATTTCAAAAATATTTCAAATATCTGTTCTATTTTAGAAGAAATTATTTATATAAAAAAATTGTTTTAAAAATTATTAAATATATTTTATATTCATTATTTGTTTATAACTAAAAAGGCAAAGCAAAGATTAGCATTTGCGAAAACGCCACAACTTTCTAGCACTCATACAAGAGAAGATATTTATAAATAATATTGAATTATCTGAACAACTATGTTTGTGAACTTATTTATTTAATACTACTTCACTAAGTAAAAAGTAGTTTGAAAGCTAAAAAATTCAGAAAAAAAACTAGTAAAAAATAGACAAAAAATTTAAAAAAAAAAACTCAACTATCTAGCATCATTTGAATAAAATATTATTAACAATTGAAATAAATTATTTAGGCAATTATTTATTGGAAAAAAATTGCATAGGAAAACAGCAAAAAAGTAATAATAAGCACCGAAAACTCACAAAACCGATTTTTTTACCTATGAGGTTTTTTTTGGATCCTATTAAGCAGACTTATGTGGTTTAAACTTAAAAAGTAATATATTATTTGTATTTTATGGCTTATTTGAAAGATTTATTTTCTTGTTGATTCAAAGAAGTTTCCAGGCGCTGTGTATGTAAAAAAACCTTTTTCTTTTGCATTTTCCTTTTTTCTTTTTTCTTCGCCTTTTCCTATTCCTTTTTTTCTTTCCCTTTCCCTTTCTTTACACTTTCCTTACCCTTTTCATTTTCCTAATTTCACTTCCCCATTTTCGATTTCTCTTTTCTACTTTCTCTTTTCTCTTTTCTCTTTTTCATTTTCCCTTTAAAAAAAAAAGGAAAATAGAAAAGGGAAATAGGCAAGTATAAAAGGAAAGAGGAAAAGCGAAAATGGAAAATAGTAAAGGGCAAATAGGAAAGTAGAAAAGGTGAATGGGAAAGTGGAAAAAGAAAAGAGAAAAGGGCAAATACGAAATGGATACGAAGAAAAATAGGAAATGTTAAGGGAGAATGGAAAAGGAAAAGGGAAAATTAAGAGAGACAAATTTTTTTCGACTTTGATTCACTCCCATTCTAAAAAAAGTTGCAATTAAAAAAAAAATTGTAATGTATTTTCAGGCCACCCTAGTTTACTGTATATAACGTTCCAGTCTTGTAGGAAGTGAAAGGGAGGAAGAAGGTGGAAGGTGGAAACTGGAAACTGGAAAGTAGAAAGTGGATCGAAAGGCGAATGTCGTGCTGTCTGAGGCAGATACTGTTTCGTGGATTGACGTCGCCTCGCAAAGTTTCTACTCTCCTGAGGAAATTGCCCTGGCGTATAGTCAACCAGATCCGCTAGGGCATAAAGCGAAGAAAAAATAAAGCGAGTCACGTATCGCACGGATCTTCCGAGAGGTACACTTGCTTTTTTAAATGGATTGTGGATAAGGAGTCAGATAATTTCTTAAAAAGTTTTTATGCGCCTGGAGACAACCCATGCAGGCCTGCGACTTACTTCAGATGTCAAAAACAGTGCAAATAGTGTCAAAAATATGAAAAACGTTGTTTGATATAGATGATTAAAGATTCAGGGCGTTATCAAATTTTTTATTATTTATATTTTAAGAAAGGAAAATAGAAAAGTGAAAAAAAGAAATTTAAAAAGGAAAAAAGAAAAAATAAGAAAGAGGGACAGAGATTTTTTATACAGACCTTGCCTGATATAAATAATCAAAGATTTAGGACGTTTGTCAATTTTTTATTATTCATATTTAAATAAAGAAAAAGCGAAAGAGCGAAAAAGCGAAAATACAAAAGGGGAAAGGAAAGAAGTGAAGAGAAAAAAGAGAGAAAGGGGAAAGGAAAGGGAAAGAAAGTGGAAAGAGTAAAAGAAAAAGGTAAAAAGAAAGGGAAAGAGATAGGGAAAGGGAAAGGGGAAAGTAAGAGAGAGCCAAAGAAATTTTTTGATCCAGACCCTGGCGATCGTGCGGTCAAAAAGTCTGCAATGGAAAATTAGACTTATTTTGTTGAAAATTTAACTATTTCGCTTGAAAATCATACTTCTTGTTTAAAAATTCGTCTTTTTGGCTTGAAAATTTAAGAAGAATGAAAAAAAATTTTTCTTGAATACAAAATTTTTTGTTAGTTGTGAATTCAACAATATTATTTTACCTTTAATTTTTTTGCCTTTAAAATTTATGCCTGCCACTTGAATAAGAATTTTTTAAATTTTTCCAAATGTTTAATTATTTGTTTTTGAATTCAACTATTTTTTTATATTTATCTTTTTGGTTGAAAATTTAACTAATTTGTTGAAAATTTGTCTATTTAGGTAGAAAATGAACCTTGTTTTTTGAAAATTCATCTATTTGGTGGAGGATTCAAATATTTTGTTTAAAAGGTGCCTTTTTTTGTTGAATTCCACTAGTGAATAATTTGTTTTCTTTGTTGTTAAACAATAGTTTTTTAACTACAAATTTAGCTTCATTATTTTTGGTTATAAACCTATCTTTTTTAGTTAAAAAATTAACTATTCGGTTAAAAATTCATATTTTTTATTCAAAATTCGTCTTATAGTGAAAAATTAATTTTCTTAGTTGAAAATTTATCTTTCTAGGTTGAAAATTCATCTGTTTGGTACAAAATTTAACTGTATTGTTACTGGTTCAATTATTTGGCTAAAAAATCAACTATTTAAAGTAAATAGTTTTCTTTGTTGAATTCAAGTAGTTTATTATTCGCTTTTTTGGTGTTAAAAATTAGTGTTTTTTAACTGAAAATTGAACTATTTTATTTTTATTTGAAAACCTCTTTCTTTAATTGAAAATTAAACTATTTGTTTAAAAATTTATGTATTTTATTCAAAATTCATGCATTCGGGTAAAAAATTAATTAAAATTTGTCTATTTGATTAACGATTCATTTATTTAATTAGAAATTGTTTTTTTTTAGTTAAATTCAACACGCTGATAATTTCTCTTGTTGCTTAATATTATTATTATTATAGCAAAAAATTTAACTATATCATTTTTAGCTGTAAACCCAACTTTTTTAGTTAAAAATTAAAGTATTAGGATAAAAATTTATACATTTTATTCGCTTTTTTGTCGTTGAAAATTAGTTTTTTCAACTAAAAATTCAATTATTTCATCTTTAATTGTAATCCTCTCTTCTTAATTGCAAATTTAACAATTTGGTTAAGAATCCCTGCATTTTATTAAAACTTCGTCTATTGAAGTATAAAATTGATTAAAATTCGTCCATTTGGTTGAAGATTCACCTATTTTGTTAAAAATTTGTCTTTTTTAGTTAAGTCTAATTGCTTGATAATTAGTTTTTTTTGTTGCTAAAAATTGATTTTTCAACTAAAAATTTAGCTATATCATTTTTTTTGTAAACCTTTCTTTCTTTGTTAAAAATTTGTACTATTAAGATGAAAATTCATGGATTTCATTCGCTTTCTTGTTGTTGAAAATTAGTTTTTTTAACTGAAAATTTAACTATTCCATCTTTAGTTGTAATCCGCTATTTTTAATTGCGAATAAAAAAAAATTTTAATTTATCTTCTTGGTTGTAAATTTATCTTTATAGATTAAAAACCAAATAATTTTTGTAAAAAATTTCAAAAATTTTTTTAAAGGTTTAATTATTTAGTTGAAAATTTAAATTTTGGTCAAGTCAATTTTTTGGGCGTTTATTCAAAAATTTAATAAAAATTCAACTATATAAATAAAAATTTATATATTGTGATGAAAAATTCATCTTTTTTGTCAGAAATTAATTTTTTTGTTGATAGTAATTCTTGTTGTTGTTGAAGACTCAAGAATTTTTTTAAAAATTGGTTTTTGTAAGTCAGATTGAACTGTTTTCTATTTAGATTTTGATTTTTTTGTTATATTTCAACTATTAGGTTTTTCGTTTTTGAAAATTCTTTTTTTTTAAATTATTAAATTAAACTTATTGATTGAAAGTTAAACTATGTACTTTCTTAAAAGTTAATTTTTTTTGGTTGAAGATTCGTAATTCTAGTTGTAATTTCTATTTTTTTTTGGGTTAAAAATTGATATTTTTAAATTAAAATTTAACTATTTTGTTAAATATTTAAATCATTAGTTGAAAATTTATTTTATTTTTTTACTTATATTCTCGGGTTGAAAATTTAACTGTTTTGTAGAAAATTCGTCCTTTTGGCTAGAAAATTCAACAATGTAGAAAAAAATTAAAAAATTCAGTACAAAATTATACTATTTTATAGAAATTTTATTTTCACTATTGAATATTCATTTTTCCTCATAAAAATTTAATTACTCCTCTTTTGTTCAAAACGATATTTTTTAGTGTTGAAATTAAATATTAGTAAAAAATGCTTAGAAATGAAAAAATTATAAACTAGACTTAATCAAATAAAATTTCAAGCAACATCACATTCATTGTTCAAGCTATTTAAACTAAATAGTTTAAACAATGGTAATACTAATAATGAAAATTAAGCTGTACATTCATGTTATTCGTTAAAAATCCGTCTTTTTTCATAGAAAAATAATTTTTTTGGTTTAGAATTCAACAATTTGGTTGCAAACAAATGTATTTGAAAAATTAATGTTTTTTGGTAGAAAGTTAATCTTTTTTATTGAAGATTTATTTTTTTAGTTAGAAAATTAATTGTTTAAATATTCAACTTCTTTGGAGAAAGGTAATCTTTTTGTTTAAAAATGCAACTCTTAAGTTGAAAATAAATCTGTCCTTGTCACAAATTTAACTATTTTGATGAAAATTTGTCCTTTCTGTTTCAACTAAACTATTTTTTATTCAAAATTTTAATTTTTTTTTTTTTCGTTAAAGTATTGACTACTATATTTTTTGTTAAGTATTTATTTTTCACAGTTCAAAATTCAACCACTTGTTTTAAAGTTAAGCTAGTTTGTTAATTCGTAAGAAAAAAAATATCTTACCTGCAATCTCCTCTAAATCGTCTAAATAAATAATGAATTATCTCTATTCATTTTCAAATATTATGCTTGTCTGGTGGAATTTAAATTACAATTTTGGATGTAGGTTGTAATTTTACGCTCAGTGAGCACAAGCTCGAAGTTTAATGTCATTTTCAGTAGCATACAGGCACCTTGCCAGAAAACTTTTCAGAGGAAGCTTGTCTCTATGTCTATGCTAGTTAAGGTTTACTTATCGTTATTAAAAGCACCTTAACTTTCAGCCTAAGAAAATTTTAAATTTTGAAATTTGAAATTATTTTTTCCTCACCCTATAATTCAAAATTTCATAAAATCTACTAAAACACTTAGACAGATATAAAAAAATAATGTCAGAGTTAAATATTTCTTTCTCTTTCGTTGATAATGAAAATCTTTAACTAGAAATTCAACTATTCCAGTTATTTTACATTTTTTTTTTAGTTGAAACGTTTCCAAAAGGAAATGATTTTATTTGGATAAAAATTCAACTGTTTTGTTAGAAACTAGTTTTTTAGTTAAACTTAATTATTTTTTGATAAAAATTAATTTTTTGTTGTCGAAATATTTAAACTATTACACTTTTAGCTCAGAATTTATCTTTTTTGGTTAAAAATTAATTTGTTAAATTAAAAATTTAGCTATTTATTGTTTGGTTAAAATTGATATGTTTTAGTTGAAAATTCATCTATTTTGTTAAAAATTCATCTCTTTCGTTTTAAATTAAACAACATTTTAAAAAATACGTCTCTTTTCGTCAAAATTTTGTCTATTACATTTTTTATTAAGAATTTGGCTTTTTGGATAAGAATTTCATTATTTAATTGAAAATCAACTTTTTTGTTAGAAACTCGCTTTTTTGGCTTAAAATTTTGACAATCTGGTTGAGTTTTTTCTCTCCTGACTGAAAGTTTAACTATTTTAATAATAATTGTTTATTAAATAAATATAATTGTTTGTGGTTCAAAGTTGATCTTTTTAGGTTGAAAATTCATGTATTTTGTTAAAAATTTGTCTTTTTTGAATAAAATTTTGAACATTACATTTAAAATTAAAAATTAATTTTTTTTTATAGGAATTTTATCATTTGGTTGAAAATCAACTTTTTTTTGTTAAAAATTCACCTTTCTAGCTTGAGACTTCAGCAATCCTGTTGATTTTTTGTCTGTCTTGAATGCAAATTCGAATATATTGTTGAAAAATGTTTTCGGTTAAATGTAACTGTTTTCAAATTTGAAAAAAATTTGTTTTGTTTTATTTATCAAATATTACATGTTCTGTTAAGAAGTCATCTTCTTATGTTCAACATTATTTTTTTTAATTGAAAAAAAGAAATTAATGTATTTTATCCAAAGTTCGTCTTTTCTTGGTTAGAAATTATTTTCTTATTGTTTGAAAATCAATCTCTTTTGTCAAAAAATTAGCTGTTTTGTTAACAATTTTTTACATTAATTTTTTTTAATAAAAATTTAACATTTTCATTTTTGGTTTTAAATGTGTATTGTTTAGTTTTAAATTTAACTATTTGATTGGGTTTTTCTCAATTTGAAAATTCATGTATTTTGTCAAAGATTTGTATGTTTTAGTTGTAAATTTTTTTTTTTAGTTAAAAATTACAGTAAATAGGTAATTTAAAGAAACACATTTAGAAAAAAATAATTAATTTTCAACGTCGAAAGCATTTATAGCCAAATTTAGCAGGCTGAAATTTTTTATCTAAACTGGAATTCAAAATTTTCAAAAAAATTCCTTGTTATAGAAATATTATGTGGGTCATGACTAGCCTATAACTTCCATTGAAAAGTGTAACAACTATCAACTGAAAGTTATAAACAAAGTTTTGTAAAAAATTAATTGAAAATAAATTAATAATAAACAAACACAACATCTAAACCGTATTTAAAACACCTGCGGAAATTGCACAACTTCTAAACAAACCTAAAGATAAAAAGGAACTTTTCAGTAATCCGCAAGTATATAAAATTCCTTGCTTTTGTAGCAGAGCCTAAATTTAAAAAAAAAACGGAAGAGCGGTGAGCCAGCGTGTAGAAGGAACATAAGAGTGAAGTCAGGCCATTTTACGCTATTAACGCTAGCTGAGCATCATATCGAAACAGAGCATAGCATTTTATTGGACAAAACAATCATCATCGCAAAAACAAACAATATTTTTATAAGAAAACATAAAAAAGCAACCGATATCTTAAAACATTTCAATAACATTAATATAAACAATGAATATAATATCAATCCGATTTGGCTATCCGCCCTCCCGTTTTTTTTTTTAAAGACTTGATTAGTTAATCAGGTTCAACCAGCCACCACGGTGAGGCGCTCTGGCCAATCACAGGCATCGTCGAGAGTATATGTAAGAAGAACATAACCTAAAACTTGAATTTTAGGTTAGCTGTCATCGACTAATATACACAAGAAATTAAAAAACGTTAAACAAATCCTAGTACCAAACGATTACACAAACAAATTAATAAAGCAATACAAAAATACACTTAACATAACAAGTCAACAGAATCTACTAAAAAAAGAGAAAGAAAAACGACTACTGTTCTACCTTACATCCAAAGTATCACAAAACGAAAAAAAGGATTTTTAACAAACGCAAGATCTCAACCTTATATAAACCAGTTGAGAAAATGGGAAAACTCCTAAACAACCCTAAAGATAAAAAGGAACTTTTTAGTTATCCTCAAGTATATAAAATCTCTTTCTCTTGTAGCAAGGTCTATATTAGAGACAGAGGGAGAGCGGTAAGCTAACGTGTGAAGAAATATGAAAGTCAGGTCAGGCTAAAACATTTCACGTAATCAGCTCTAGCTAAGCATCATACCCTAACAGGATGTAGCATCCAAGGTATCACAGAACAAATAAAAACAATTCTCAACAAACACAAAATTGAAGCCTCACATATATAAACCACTCGCAGAAAAAGAATAACTGCAAAAAAAAACATAAGATAAAAAAAACCTCTCAGTGATCCAGGAGTGCATAAAATCCCTTGCTCTTGTGGCAAAGTCTATATAGGAGAAACTGGGA
>JAUELO010045795.1:0-10228 GCA_032357855.1 Amphibolips quercusostensackenii | reverse complement strand
CAAGGATAAGTGTGCATATTCTGAGACGTCGCATGGTTTGAGACACCTCACTTATGTGCTATTCACCTTTTAGCACGGTTGTTACGCCTCCGCTTAAGGGTTATTACTTTAGGACCATTTCCGGACAGTTTCCGCGACTGCTTATCAATTATTGTAACGATATTCAGCAGAAACACTTTGTACAGGGACTCTCTAACCGCAACCCTAGGACGCATTCCTTGACTTTGTCATAGGCCCTGCGATTTGATTTTAAAGAAATCGAATCAAGAGATAGAGAGAGAGCGAGTGAGAGAGAAAAAGAGAAAAGTTTGATATAGTTATACCTGTAATGCATTTCCTCGGGCAAGCGTTGGTGTTGTTCCGCCTATACAGAAGAATTCTACAATTATATGATTCAAGGATATTGGTGTTATTATGTCTTCAGCTATCTTGTCATTACGCACTCGTCCGCCATGCGTCGCACTTACTGGCTACAGAGACAATTCACAAGTGATAAGTATTTTTCTTTTTCTAGACCTAGACTCCCGAACTCCTTCTTGATCTGTTATACCATCAAGGGCAGTTTTCCAGTTCTTATATAACCCTATTTCAATGGTTTCAAATGCGTAACGGTATGATTATGCCAAAACAAAATTTTAACTCTTTCCTGTCGAAGCTATTCTTGTCCTAGAATTCCATATGTAATCAAGTAAAAATCTCTCGTGATACGTAAAACTTCACCTTAGAATTTTTTAAGTGTAGTTTTACGGTAGATAAAGTAGAAATAATATTTTGCGTTGCTCTCATCATTTTCATAGACTTGAATTCGTTTACTATTGATTTTTGGTTAAAAGAGTCTAGCTTTATCACGTTAATATCGGCTTTTGTGTCAACTGAAATCAGTGGATGCAAATTTGACATCTGGAGATTTCAATTTTAATCCAAGACCTAATTTCCTTCGTTTTTTATCATGACTTGTACGCTTCTATGACACTTCTACTTCTCCGTGCCCGTCTTTCTGTCTGTTCGATAAACGGAGTATTAGTGAAAATGATCTGTATTTATTGGAAAAGGACGTTGACAAATGATTTTTATCGGAAAATAGTATAAATTAGGATATCCTGCAGTTTGCAACGGAGCTGTTGGAGAATAAAGATGAGGGTTGAATATATTAGGAAACTGGTATAGAGAAACTTAATCATACGTAAAAATGAAAAATTCTTGCGTGTATGTATCTAGATTTGGTTTTTGATCAGATGCTTCATAGAGGTCTCTAGTTGTTGTGAAACAAACATGCGGACCAGGACTGCGATCATACGAATCTATATATCTGGGGTAAAAATATCTTGATTCACAATAATAGTTCATAGGATATAAAGATTTTAATTGTTGTCTCGCTTCGTACACAAGCGCGACTTTTAAAGCTAAATCTAAATTCTCTGCATTTTTTTTTTGCGTATACCAAGACTGCTATGCTGTCGGGTGAATCTCGTTAATTGCTTCAAGGGCGCAATTGTTAGGAGGAGCTGACAACTGTTTTATACTAGGATATTTATCTTTTAGAGCCGCTCGAGCTCCTGTTTTTAGGAGACTGACTCGGTAGAAAAACTTACTAACATTTTTTTTCTGATTTATTAAAATTTTTGAAATTTTATGTAAAAATCATGACTAGGTTTTACGGGCTGCAAATCGCTGTTTTAAATGCTTAATTATATCATGGAGAGTCATGAAAGTTTGCCCATGAAAACTGTCTTGTGCCGCCCCTCCAATGTTTACAACCCCTTGTTTTACAGAAAAACACTTCGCCATTGATATCATCATAGCTTTATTAAGTGAACAGTTGATATCGCCAGTAAGTTGCGATTTATTAAAATCGTTTAGCAGTTTGTAATATTTTTGTATGGGAATGAAATTCAATTTATGAAAGCAATTTAAAAATGATCGACTCTAATGACAGCTGATAATTCATTTACTTAAGTTAAATAAATATTTAAACGATAGGTCGTGATTGAATTCACCTACTATCGTTTAAAAGTAAATTCGTACAAATTCAATTTTTACGCTAAAAATTTTGTTTTTGTTTATCACTTTAAAAAAAATGAGTCCGACATTTTCTTATTCCTAACAAGAAGTATGACCTTAATGTTCACTGGAAAATTCCGTAAAGATCAAAAGAGTATTGGTTTGACAAAAAGCAAATAAAGAGTCCTTGTATTATAATAGGACCTGCGATAGAAGTTTCAGTAGTCACAAAATGTTTCAAATAGTTATAATTATTTAGGGAATTGAAGGGTGTAAATCTTGTTTCTTTAAAAGCGCGATGTTTTCGAGTCAATAGAAAAATAAGCTAAACACAGGTAATATGTTGTAGCTAATTATAGGTTCAATGAAGCATTAATATATTTTAAAATTGCAAAATTAGTTTTTTGAATTTCACTCAAATTTTTGAAAATCTGAAAAAGCGTTTGAATTTTTCAAAATAATTTAATATTACCTATTTGTTCCCTTTTTAGCCGAGATAGAAACACAGTCATAAATTATTTTGAATTGTCGGAATTGTGGAAAGTTTAATGAATCTTTTATAAGAGCTTTATTTAAGGGTGATCAGTTAAGGAAAATAACTTAAAATAGAATTAAGACTTGTGTTTCACTAGAAATTTAGAGATTTTTGAATAAAGGTCAAGTAGAACATGTAAAATAATGTAGCGTGTCGTTTCAAAACTTTTGTTTTATGCTGCATTCTTAAAATGCTTACGAATTATTCGCTATGCACTTCTTTGTTTCTTGCTCGAATGCGATATTAACACAGTTGTATTCTATATACGAATTTTGACATTTAAATTTTAAATTTTAAACTAAAATTTGTTTCAAATCATTATTATTTCGCGGAATTGTATTAACCGCGATTGCTAAACGATGACTTTCGATGACATTATTTTTAACCCTTTACTTGTACAATTTTGCTACAAAAATTACATAAAAGATTAACTTAGGGTATTTCGTAGGCTCATTAACAATAGCAGAGCCGGCGGACACGTGCAATATACCAACGCCTATCATGCACTTCGAACTTTGCCTTGTCCTGAAGGTGACCGTGCAACGCATCTAGGAAAGAATCATAAGCTCTCGAGTGCTAAAGAAAATAGCTATCTTAATACTACACTAAAGTTGAATTTTAAGGTGTATTTTAAAAAAACACTGAGTTTCAATTTTTCTTAAAAGCACTGATTTAACGGAAGTGACAATTCCACCGCTGCTATTAAATCAGCTGTCACGTCCCCTGAAAAAGGCGAAGGTAGTTTGGAACGGCTAAGGCCAAGGGAGACTAGAGTTGCTGATTATGTTAGGCTAGTGAAACCTGACCAAATATTTGTTTGTTAGATAGTTTGCCACTCATCATGCCTACGGGGACTACGTCCGTGTATGTTGTTCAAATAAAAGTGTAGATTAGGTTTGAAAAGATTTAATATACATAAAAACAGGAAAATAGTTAAGTGCGTGAGATAAAAAATTATATCTACCTTTTTATGCTTGAAAGAGCAAGAGAGCGTTTTCTTGTCGATTAGATCTTCGTTTGTATCGTAGAGCAGCGATGGAATTCTACCGAATGTCTGTATGAGTTACTGTGCAATGATCTAATTAGTGTGAAGCGATACACGGTTTTAAACCGATAATAATAATAATAATAATAATCGATTTGTTATTCATAGATCTAGTTTACAGTATGAATGCTTGGAACGTGAAGACGAATTATAAGTATGGCTCAAGGATTATATATAATGATCCTTCATGGGCTGTCAATCATGCAGATATCACGTAGTTTATCAATCTCGCAAAAGGCACGTAGTTTATCAATATCACAGAAGGCACGTATTTTGTCAGTCCTGCAGAAATCACGTATCTCGTTTACATTGTAAAAGTTAATTATAGTTTTAAAGGACCAAATATCGAAAAATTTATGTTAGTAGGTAATAAGTAACATGATGTAAGAACACGTTCTTATAGAAATCAGCGGGACGTTACCTAATATGCGCGGTTCTCGATATTCAGTGTCGAATGACGCAAGCGAGCAACTAATATCATCCGTATGCCGCGACTATCAGTGACTGCGACTCTCAATTCTTGACTGTTCATATTTTTATATATCTATTAAGACGCATTTGATTACTGTATTGCCTGACTATATACATGTTCTTTTACTTACTATTTAGGTTGTGCCTCACTCGATAAATGATGTGTGGGATACATAACATTAGGATTATTACTTTAGTTTCAGTACACGTTTGCACTTATATCTAATGTATGTGAATTTAAATTTAAAATTGTTATTGTTTAAATATTAGAACTATAAGTAAATTCTTATGATAATACATATAATTATAATTATCTTATAATGGTAAAATTTATATGAGGTTTCTTTCGTTTACCGTGCGGCATTAAGCCGTCGGTAATATTCGTGTCTATACCCTCCTGTATTATTGCACTTGTAATTACTTTACAGTTACTGCTTTATTATCGGTAGTGCATTTATTGCACGTAGGTACGCAATCCAAGGAGCTCTAATTAATGCGTTGGATGATGTAAATAAGCAATCGTCTCTCGATTTCCCTTATTGTGAGTCAGGTTGCGTCCATTTATGAGTTATAGCAAAATTAAAATTTTCGCAACGTAACATGAAAAAACTTTTTCAATTAAAACATTGAAAGCTAACCTAATAAAACACTTTTAATAAACTCTTCTTTTTTTCTCTGTTTTTAAGAAAAATACCCTTTTTCTCGTTCTTTTTGTTTTTTTCTTGAATGCGAACTGAATTAAAATAGCCCAGCAATAGAGATCAACTACTTTTGGTTAAGAAATTCTACTATTACACATTTTATTTATGTTTTTTTCTGGTCAGTTTTTTTATCTAAAATTCAGCTGCTTTGTTAAAAAATAAACTAATCAGCTAGAAATTGTTATTATTATAAATAATAATAAATTAAATTGGTATTTAAAATATTAAGAAAAGTTTTAATTTCGGAGAGCTAACACTAAATTTTGATTTGCCCCTAGCTGAGCAACCAAGAGTATGAAAACAAAAAATATTAGATGTGCTTAGAGGCAGTGTAAACGATGTACAAATGTTACGCTAGAAGAAAATTTAAAAAATTTAAATTTCGGTCAGGTTATTGGTCCTAATTAATTATTCCCGTTAACTTACTCAACCATTAAATAAGCATGAATAATCCATTTAAATATGAAAAATGCAGCAAATGTCAGTTTTATCCGCCAGTTTGCTTTTAACAATTAAAGAAATTAAATGATTGATTCTATATTAAAAGTTTTAATTCATAAAGTGTATATGTAGTAATTTATTTTGTTTCATGTGTTTTTGAGAAAACATATATTACTAGAGCAAAATATATACGTCAGACATATAGAAAACCGATGATGATGGTTTTTTGTTATTAATAATCTTTAATTTAAAAGAAGAGGATTTCAGAATTACGACCTGTGTAGGTTTTGAAACCTTAATATTTTGTTTCGACGAACTTTTAGAACTTACATGCTTATGGCCTTCCAATTTTTTAAAATGCGCATAAGAATAAATGTGTATTTTTTATATTCAAAGGTTTAACACACAACCGCACTCATTACAATTACTCAGAGGAACCACAATTTGACTGCAATTGCATAGACAATATTATTATTGGAATCGTCTGCAAACACGTGCATACTAGCATACGTAAATCCAAAGAGTAAAATAAAAAATAAAACTGTTTTTCAAAATTTGTCTTTTATTTACTATACCTTTAAAAATTTTAATGTAAAACATAACTGTGCAACAAGACTTTTGTAACAAATTAATTATTGAAATTTTAAGGAATTTTTAAAACTGTTCATTCAAATATCATCTAATGTGTAACCCTTGTGTGAGCAATTTTGAATAATACACAAAACCAGTAACAGAAAATACAATTTAAACGTTCTTATTAATTTTCGATGAAATACATTAGTTAATGGACGTAGTCGTACGAGAACTAGAACCTGGACCTGATGCAAAACTTGCCTTCTGTTTTTCCTCTGATTCTTGCCCAACTGGAGAACTTAGTTGTAACTTGCCCTCATAACGAACCATATGCTTATTTTGGAAATAAATGTCTACGCCTTCTGGAGCTTGCTTGTAAGGCAGGAGTGTTCCTTTCAAAGGAACGGACCGGGATCTTCTTATAGTAAAGCGGTATGTTGTCTTTCTAGAATCTTCTTTTGTATCATGCTTGTGGTCCACGTATCCAACTTTGCTCCAGAGACGTGCATAGTACTTTTTTCCATTATTGAGAACAACAAGAGCGAACCCAAATGGTATAAGCGATGTGTCAGGGCGATTTGGAGAAGGCACAAAATATCCTTGAACAACATCGTTAACTGCTTCTTTGCCATCTATCAATTTTTGTATATAAATTTCGTTATCTTCAGGAATCTCGAAATCATGTGCCTTTTCTTCTCTACGAACATTTGCTTGTGGGTTATGCATTGCGCCGACCACTGTAAACAAAAATACTTATAAGCTTCTTGTACACAAGAAAAAAAAATTTTAAGTAAATAATTACTCAGGCAGAAAGATTTTTGGTCGATTATGTTATAAAAAAAGTAAAGTGAAAAAGTTGTACATATAATCAGCATTCTGAACCGCAATAAATTAAAAATTCCTCTACTCTTTCTTTTTTCTTTTGAGTAATTTCTTTATTCGTAACATTCGTAAAATTTGTGAAATTTGCGGAATGAACAGAATCTGCGGGATTTATGAGAATAACAAAATGCACAAAATTCTCTAAACATTCCGAATTCCATGAATCAAAAAATTTCTTCAATTAAAAATATTCCACGAATTTAGGAAACACGCGGAATCATTACAGTTGGTCGTGTAAGTGAATTCCGACAATTTTAGCCTATTTTAGAAAATTCTTAGACTTCACAGAATTAAGGGTACTCAGCAGATCAAGAAAATTTTTTAAAATTTAGAAAAATTAATAGGCTTCAAATAGAAATTTAGACGAATTAAGAATGTCCTAGAAAAATTAAAGGAATTCAGAAAATCTCAAGAATGTTGAGACAATCTATAAGAATGTGAAAGAATTTTCAAACATTCTAGATAATTGAAAAGAATGGGATTGAATACAAAAATTACATAAGATGCAAATTTTAAATTGAAAAATTTCAAAAATACAAATTATTATTATTTAAAATTTTATATCAAATATAATTTAATAAAAGTGTAATTTTAATTCAATGTGTAATTATAATTTTTTTATTCACATATCTTACGAGGCACGGCATGATGTCACTAAAGGTAAATTTAAAGTAAGCAAATTTTTTAAATACAAATTGATAATCATAATAAAAATCACGTTAAACAAAATTATATCAAAGTCAAATTTATGCTTAATATTAATTCAATATGTAATCGTCATTTTTTCATTCCCATATGTTACAATATTCGAATACGACATCGTGTCACTCAATTAAAGTTTTGATTACAAACATTTTTCTGAAACAAATTTTTAAATATAAATTTAATACTAACTAATAATTGTATAAAAGGTTAATTAAAGCTTAACATTAATCTAACGTGTATTCACGATTTTTTCATTTCCATATGTAAAAAATTTGATTATAGCTTTGTGTCATCAAATGCAAATTTTAATTCAACAGTTTTTTTTTCTAAATTAATAACAATGAATTTTTTATTTAACGGCATTGTATAGAAGTTAAATTTGAGTTTAATATTTATTTAATGTGTAATCGTCATTCTATCATTCCCATATGCTACAAGATTTGAATGCGGCCACGTAGCAATAAATGAAAATATTGATTCAAAAACTTATTTACATGCAAATTTTCAACTAAAAATATTGTGTCAAACATAATTGGATATAAGTCAAAATTAGGATTATGTTAATTTAATCTGTGATCTTAATTTTTTTGTTCCCATATGTTACAATATTTCAATATAACAAAGTAGCACTTTCTGCAAATTTTAATTAAAAATTTTTTCAATAAACATTTTTTATCATAAATTTTATGTTGAACAGAATTGTATGAAAGTAGAATTTAAGATATAGATTGATTTGAGATTCAAGTGTAATATTTTTATTTCCATATGTCACAAGATTTTAATCGTTTAACGTGTCAATTAATAAAGGTTTTAATTAACAATTGTTTCAATACAAATTTAAATTATATTTTAAAAATTTTATGATATAGGAACATAATATTTTTCTCAATTAATATTACTTAAGGTGTACATACAGGTAAAATTAAGCAAAGCCACGCAGGCTATTAGTAGAATAACAATCTCCATCGCTTCTAGATATGATTCAAGACGACGTAAATTAGCGAAAGCGAATTTTTAAAGAACTTTGTAAAAGGTTCTGCTTTTATAGATTTTTTACAACTGAGTGGTGGGGCAAAGATTTCTAAGCTCATAGTCTTTTACATCGACTAGATTTATTACTCAAGAAACCTCTGCACAAGTTTAATAAAACACTTTTATTTTCTTATCTCTTGAATTCTCGAGGTGATGAGGTGTCTTTTGCGCAATAAAAAGTAGCAAACCTTAATTAATTTATTTGAGCTTGTGACTGATTCTTTGTCACATAGGAAAATACAAATTCTCCTCGGCCATGCAGCCAGCGCATAGAAAAAAAATTCATTTGCTCAGAGGAAATTTCTTCAAATCAAAGATAAATATATATAATGATTTTCAGGCAAAGAAAAGTTTTTCTGATCAAAAATAATATTCTCGTTATCTTGATATGTTTATATTAAATAAATGTTAGAGGGTTCATCTATAAATTTCTTTTTAATTCCCAAAAATGTGAAATTTTTGTGAGATTTTTTTAATTTACTTGGAATATCATAAAATATTTAGAATTTTTTATAACTATCGCAATTTATTTAAAATCACTTAAAATCATTTCATTTAACTTGTATGAAATCTTTAACATTTTCAGAACCCCATGGAAATCATTAAAAATACCCTAGAACCTTTTTAATTCTAAAAAATCTTTCATAATCCTTATGCAGTTAAAAAAGTTCTTTACATTTCTATAAATTCATCTTTTATTTCTGAAAAGACCTTTGAAATATTTAAAATAGTATTAAATCCCTTAATTAAATTTCGTGCAAATCATACAAAAAATAAAAAATAGAAAAAAAACTTTGAATAATTCGAAGAATTCAAAAGAAATCACAAAATTAAGAAGAATTCAAAGAAACCAAATGTATTCAAAGAATTCCAATGAATTCTTCTTTATTTTAGGTTGTCAACTAAAATTTCAAGTATTTCCTGATTTTTTGCTTTAAAGAATTTAAGAAAATCAAACAATGCAATTAATGCAGCAGATAGCAAATAATTTAAAATAATTTAAAGAATCCAAAAGTATTTATGTAATTGAAATTAATAGTAAATATTAGGTCATTGCTTTTAACCTTAAGGGAAACGTAATTTCAATTCCAAATTCGAATTTTGAATTTTATTTTCAAATTCATTCTAACCCTTAATGCCAAAATGTTTCATCTTAATTTTAAATTTGAAATTTCAAATGTTAATTCTAATTTTAAATTTCATTTATATGTTCGAATTTTCAATTATAATTTTAATTTCAATTTAAAAGCAATATTTCAATTAAAATTTTTAGTTTTAATTTCGAATTTCAGATTTTAGTTTGGTAGAAATTTCATCTCGTTTGGCTGTAAATACTACAATTTAGTTGAATTTTCTTTTTTATTTTTATCTCTAACTGCAAAATCTTTCTTAAACGATAATTCACAAATATTTTGTAAGAAATTCGTCTTATTTGTCTTGAATTAAATTAACATAGATAGTGCTAGAACTGTAAATATAAGTGTGGTATGATGTGCTATAGTGTAAGAAGTGTTGTCTTATTGCATGAATTCATGGCTTTACTAGGCTAGGCTAGGTGAAATTGTCAGCAGTCAGAAAGGTTAGCATTTGTAGGACTGAAACTGCATGCCTGTTATCAAAGAAAAATATTTTAAACGTCAAGATAAGTGATAGCGGTCTAAATAATAATACTTCTAAAGTACGAAATCGTATTTCTGTAGATAGGCAGGGGGAGCTCTATATGCAAATTCCTACCTAATCGACATCCAGAAGCTTTAAGGTGTAGTACGAGGGTAGTTCAATAAGTCTTTAGAATAAAGTATAAAAACAATTTTTTTTGGGTAAATTTTTTTTTATTTTTCA